>JADGJA010000474.1:0-17402 GCA_027596035.1 Thoreauomyces humboldtii | reverse complement strand
CACCACGGACGCTCACTCGACGTCGAAGCCCAACACTCGTGCGTACCTGAGCAATAAGCAGACTCCTCAGAACATGACAGGACGGCAACGGCAACGGCATCTGCAGACAGGGCTCACTGCTTCTCTCACACCAAAGTCAAGCAAGGTCGTTGATTCTCTTCCAGAAGTCGTGGACTGCGACCAGGAAGTCCTTGAGGCACTCCACGGCGAAGGCAGGGCAGAGGAGGACAACGGCTCGGCGGGGGACAAGGAGAACGACGATGGCAGTGTAGAAGATGCACAGCTGCCGTCGAATGCAAAAGCCGGAAAGGATCTATATGCCTTCCCTTCAGCTCGGAAGAAGAGCTTCAAGGCTCGCGTCGAACTAGGGAACCGTACCCTACGACCCGACCTCGCCGATTCGGAACTGCCTACAGCTGACGATGCCGGTGCTCAAACGCCGTCGCGGAAACGCGTCATGATGCTGGCGCCGGGAGACGAGGTGGCAACGCCTACCAGGTCCGGGAAACGAACGAAGCTGCTCGAAGCCGAGTCCCCGACCGTCGCTGTAACTCCTGCCGGACGTCGCGGAAGGAAACTCGCAGGGTCGCAAACGCCGGAAACTCCGGCTCCTGTGCGACAGGAACGACGCAGAAAGGCCAACAGTCGCCTCGCGACGGTCATCGATGACGCGAGCAGCGAGGAAGATGATTCGGAAGACAGTGAGGAGGACCAGGCGGAAGTCCAACATCCTGTCAACGGCGGTACGGTCGATGATGGTGAAGACGAACATAGTCAACACGGGGAGGAGGACGAGGAGGAAGACGGGTACGATCGCGAGGCACCCTCGTACCAGCGATATTTCGCGAATCTCCACGACTCGCTGGCCAAGACGTCCAACAACACACTTTCCAAGTTGCCGGCGCTTTCGCACGAGACCATGACGAAATGTCTGGCTACGGCTCCAGTCAAACACAAGCGAGAGATCGCGTTTCTCGAGTCATTGCATGTCGAGCAGTTCGATCAGTGGCTTTTTGAGCTCAAGGAAGGGTTCAATCTTCTGTTTTACGGCTACGGGTCCAAGCGCGATCTGCTGAACCAGTTCGCGACAGAGACCTTGAATGACGGCGGCATCCTGGTTGTCAACGGGTTCTTCCCCGGCCTCACTATTCGCTCCGTGCTCAAGAACATCACGGATACCATTCTTCTGCATACAGGGCCAGTCGGGTCTGTTCACGATCACTTGGCCCTCGTCATGCGACTTTTAAAGGAACCCATCTACCTCATCGTCCACAATATCGACGGACAGGCTCTTCGATCCCCAACGGCCCAGCTAGTCCTCTCCTCCCTAGCCGCACACCCGTTCGTGCACCTTGTGGCCAGCATCGATCACATCAACGCGCCCCTCCTCTGGGACAACGTTCACCAGGAGCGTTACAATTGGGTATGGCACGACATCACCACGTTTGCCTCATACTCCGCGGAAACGTCCATGGAGGGATCCCTTATGTCTCTACACGCCGGGATCGGGGTCGGAGCAGGTCCCCGCATGGCGACGGGTGTCATCCATGTCCTCCGGGCACTCAACAAGAACGCTCGCACAATCTTCAAGATCCTGTGCGATCATCAGATGCAGGAGGACGGCGGTGGGGAAGCCGATGGCCTCTCGTACAGTGCCTGGTTCGCAAAGGCCAGGCAGCAGTTTGTTGTCAGCAACGACATGACGTTCCGAGCTCAATTGGGCGAGTTCCGGGACCATCGCATTATTGTGAGCAAGGGGACGGGGCAGGAAGAGATGCTCAGCATACCCCTCGACAAAGCCGTCCTCGAATCTATCATGGAAACCATGGCCATGTAGCACGCGCCAGCGACCCGAGCGCACTGTATATAATTTCTATAGACTTTTTCTATCATATGGTTCTACCGCGGGCCGCACTCCACAACCGGTACGGTAGCTTCCAACTACGCTTACCGAGATTTGGGTCGAAAACATTGAAGTTCGCTTTCTCCAGCGCTTGCAAGTAAAGCTCGGCAGGTACCTGGACGACGGGAAGCGTTAGCGTGAGCGGACCATGATCGTGCTCTACAGCATGGTACTTACGGCAGCCAAAAGCGCAGGGAACGCAGCCGGTGGGCTGTCCTTCAAGAAGGAGCGAGCCGTGATAAGGTGGTCGTTTGCCGCTGTAGCAACCTCAAAGACCGCTTCCTCCAATGCAGAACTTGGCCCGGATCGGAACACCGTTTCCGAAGCGACCGAGTGCTAAAGCCCAATATCAGAGTCAGATAACAGTGGTTCTGGAAGCGACGAGGGACCGAGATGTGGCTGCTCCCTCACCTTGGCAAGCACCTCGGATGGAAGATACAACCGCTTCTCTTCTACATTAAACGGCGTGCCCCTCAGAATGGTAGCGATGCCGACGGCCTTCCCGACGTGACTCGCGGCATGATCCGCCTGAGGATCCTGCACGCCCATGGCCTCCAACTGCAGGTAGAGCAACGCGGACGCCGTGTTCTCCGCATATCGTTCGAGGTCCGCGATGGTACCGTATTGCGGGTCCTGAAGGTTCGCCTCACGCTCCGACAGGATCCGACTGAACCAGGACTTTGAAAGCGGTCTCGTCTCGAGGGCTTCCGCGAGGAGAAGAACGACTGGATGGTTGGGTGGATGTCCCTGCACGCAATAATTGGGGTTTCCCACCAAGACCGATCAGAACCGCGCACCGGTTTGATCGTGAGTCTTCTCCCGACTCTCGAACCTTGAAGAGTTTCTCTACTGCGTCCCTCCACCATGCTATCCTGGCTCTCCCGATCTCCGGCTTTGTGACGTTTTCTCTTATCATCGCCGTTTCGACGTTGAACGCGCGAACGGCCCAAACAGCGTGACGGGCGGGGGACGGTGCGAATAAGGAAGCGACATAGTTTTCGTAGTCGCTCTTCCGGAGGAGGGTGGAGACATAGGTGACGGCGGACGCTGGCGCCACGAAGGTTGAGGTGTTATGGGTCGAATGCGAACGGGTTGAGCAGAATGGTGGGCATGCTGGTGGTAATGCGGGATAACTCCGCAGAAGACTTGACGGGCAGAAAACCGTTGATCTACAAGCGTTCCATGAAAGGAACCGTTGATATGGTATGGAAGAGTGCATGGCAAACAGGAAATAACTGTCGTTGCAGGTATGTTGCGCAGAGCTCGCGGGCAGACCAGGTCTGTCTACACAATTGGGACGCGACAAGAGCTGTCAAAAAGTTGAAGTAGGAAAACCTATCTATGGGATTTACTAGGGGATCTCGCCTAGCTCCCCTTTCTCCACGGAAGTAGGGATCGTGACGGGTAATGTTCCGGGAGTGGATTCGGAGATCTGATTTACGATAGTTGACGAGTCATCAGGAAACGTGCGGATTGGATTTCGATATTACGTTTTCACGAACCTGAATGGCAGCGGTTTTCGGTGAGGTACTTTCCTTCGACGAGTCGCCCGATTTCATACGAGACAATACCCCGGCCCTGAAGGCATTTTTTATTCGATCTGCGTCGGACTCCGCAGCATCCGCCTCCTGGCCTGCAATCTTGGACGCAGCTTCGGTTGAGTCAGCGGGAACGGTTGCGTCGGATATAACCGCCTCCAATCCTTCCGTGTCAGCCACTCCGCCATCAAGAGGGACATCATCTGAGTTAGCTGCGAGTCACAGCGTCAGAACGGGTTGTCGACATTCGTTTCTGCAGAAAGTCGTACCCGAAGGTTCTTCGGGAGCCGGCGTTCCAGGACCACCAGCGGCTGCAATTTCCTGTCGCCGGCGGTCCTTTCTCCATTCCATCAGCAAACTCTTCCCGGGAGCCTCGCTCTCCACTTGCATTTCGCCATGACGCGTGCCGTGATACAGGTACAGGTGATGGCGTACAGCAGTCCGGTAGAGCCTCCAACTATAGCGCTGAAAAGGAAAAATAGTGAATTTTGAATGCTACGATGGTGCAGACCTCACGGAAGTTATTGGACCATGTCTGCAGATAGAGCATACTCGGCCTCGATGCCTCCGGTAAGCGCACCCGCGTCGTCCAATTGCTCGTCCAACTGGCTTATCAGCTCGGGAAGGTCAGGAATCACTTTCCTGCAAGTGATGTCCTCAACTCGTTAGGCAACAGGTGTCGCTTAACATTGGGCATCCGCGTCTAACCTTCGTTTGGGATCCCGCATCAAAGTCTCCACGTCGTCGCCCTTGGCCCATAGCGCGGTCATGTCAACATTTCCGAGC
The DNA here is from genome assembly GCA_027596035.1 of Thoreauomyces humboldtii. Taxonomy (NCBI): domain Eukaryota; kingdom Fungi; phylum Chytridiomycota; class Chytridiomycetes; order Spizellomycetales; family Powellomycetaceae; genus Thoreauomyces; species Thoreauomyces humboldtii. Next base: position 13,175 of record JADGJA010000474.1, on the reverse strand, counting down.
CACTTCTCCCGTCTCACGGTTTCTGATCCCTACAATTCGCCAGACTTTGAGCGTAAGGACTATTCCAAGCTCTCGAATTACGATATACCTGAAGTTTGGGTTTCTTGCTACCTTCCGTGACGTCTACAGACGGGACCTCAAACGTTTGACAGGATCTGTTCTTCCATTCAATCTGCAAGGGAGGTTGTTAACATATGTCCTGGGCACCCAAACCTCGATTCGCTTACCCAGTTTCTTTCATGAGTGATCAGGATGTTGACATTCTTAGCGAACTGCTTGCCACCTGGAAACGTAACTTCCGACGTGGTCCAGGTGCGTTCGCGAGCTCTGCGAACCCATGCTTCCTGAAACATGTATTTAACCTTTCTGAAGTACAAATGAAAAAAGACTGAAACTTACCTGTTCGGACGTCAACGTATACGTCTGTTGGATCGCCTTGTTGAGCGCTGCGCCGGCGTTTTCCCCAACTTCCTTTGCGGCCCTTTCTTTCTCATCCTTTGACAGCAATGACAGGAACTGCAAGATGATTGCGAATTGCGCTAGAATCTGCCGTCGGAAGTGAGGATCCCGTAGCTACGCGGAAGCAGGTGATCAGCGCGAGGTCGACAGAGATCCGCTGCAGGACATACCTCAAGTTCAAATAGATTGGGGCTCGTCAGGAATTTTGGGAAAAAAGGTTCTCCCCGACTGCCAACTGCAGCAGTTGCTTTCCCTACTGACGGGTCGCTTCCTTCTATCCGGTGATGCTTCCGTTTCCTGTCGCTAGAATCATCTTTTGATTTGTTGGCCTGCGCCGCAAGCTCTTTGCTGATGACATCAAATTTGTCGAGAACGAGCTCGATTCCCTAGTCCATTTTGAGAGTTTCAGAAATGACTCTGACACGCCCTAAGTCTTGACGGAAGCGAACCTTTGACGAAGTCTCGAAGTTTTCCGGTTGACAGAGAAGACCAGGGTTCGAGAAATATCGTTGAAGCTTCCAAAACGTCTTGTAAAACGCATCCGCTTCGAAAAGTGCCGCTTCAGTTTTACTTTAGTTTTCCCATGCGGAGGGAATCTGCACACCTTGAGGTGTTTCTGACTTTGCCTCGTCAGTTTCCATCGGATCTCCACCCGTCTCATGGTCACCCTCGAAACGCGTGTCGTTTTTGACATTAAATTCTCCCCTCAGATTTACCCCTGCGTGATTGCGTGAGAAGATGCAGTTGCCGACGTGTGTCGTGATGTCAAGCGCACCTGATCGCTCGCTTAAGGGATAGACATTTGACATGAATATCAAGATGCGTCCAGAGATGATAGTGTTCTTTGTTTTCGAGAGACGTCGCAAAATCTCATTGCACGTCCTCAACAGGACAAGACCTTTCCCTCTTGCTGGATCTATGCCCTATTCTCGCGCCATCAGTCAGGGTTCGTAAGATAGCGTATCGATAGTATTGACGTACCACAGTGAGGCGGTCGGAACGCGTTTCCAAGTAGCCAACGATACGTTCGGTTCCGCCAATGGTGAGGACATCCAAGAGATCTTCAATCAAGCTAAACGGGAGCGTCGAATCCTGAATGCCTATCGAGGTGTCAGACTTTCCCGAATGTGCTCCAAGTCAGTGCGTTGTGGCCTACCAGCTTCCGTGCAGGTCAGAGCCATGTCCAAAATGTCGTAGAGAGCAGTGAATAGTCCCTCGCCCCCGTCCGCATGCTGGTCCTGCGCGTTGTGGAAGAGTTTGAGCAAGGCGGTACTCCGGAGTGCTGCAAACTGCTGGACGCACCACGGCATTGAATATGGTCGCTGTGAAGGCGGTAGCGAGCATCCCGACGGCCGCAGCATCACCCTTTCCGATGAGATCGCGGAGGACGCCGTTAACTGCTTCTTGCATAACGTGCGACTTCGTCGTCGCGTCGGCAGCGCCAGTCCTTGCTAGGACTTCCTGGAGGGCTGCATGAATGGTATGCTCGTTCCCATGCCGATAGCTGGAACCTGATGCAGATGATCTTGCGGTCATCAGTGTCCTGTTGTGTCAGCGGTCGCGGGCAGAAGCTTTGGTTGCAATTGGGAAACGAGTGTGAACTGGCGAGTCCTCGAACGCTACCACTGACTCTTCTATCGCAGCAGCTAAGGATCCTTGACTTTTTCCTCGTCCGATTCCCTCACATTTTCTCGAAAAACTCGTAAGATCCCCCAGAGCATGACCGCAGCAGTAGCGACCAGAGCGGAGAGCTCAGCTTCCATCGCGCTTCAGCCCTCGCGGCCAGTCATTCCTGGGGATCGAATTCAACTGGCACTCGAACAACCCACAAACGCGGCGGCAGTCACTAAGGTTCGGGTCGGACCAGGCCTTCACCAGGAACGAGGCGACCTCGTGGCAGTAAAGGCCGGAGTTCTGCATCAGGGCCCTGGAAACAGGTGGTGGATCGACGGCACGCAAAAAAGAGTAAGTAGAGTTTGCAGGTGCTTTTCAAGCTGTGCAAACGCATTTTAAACTTCTTTTCCCCCCTGTGACGCAGTACGTGCCGGCAGTGGGAGAGTCGGTCATTGGAACAATCGTCGCAAAGGTTGGCGAGGATTTTCGAGTCGAAATCGGCTCAGCTCATCGGGCCACCGTCAACTACATGGCTTTCGAAGGTGCCTCACGGAAGAATCGCCCAAATTTAGACGTGGGGTCCTTGGTGTACTGCCGCGTCACGGTCGCAAACAAGGATATGGAGCCAGAGGTCGAGTGCATGGATGCATCGGGACGCTCAGCGGGGTTCGGGGAACTAAAGGGAGGCTTCGTACTTCGTTGTTCATTGCGGATGGCAAGATCGTAAGTGTCGGGCCACCCCATATCGAACGCAGGTGCATTCGACCAGAGGTCCTGATGATCCCATTCCTCTTTCTCTCTTCTCGATAGCTTGCTTGATCCAAAGAATCCGATCCTTGTCAGACTGGCCGAGGTTTTCTCATTCGAGACGGCGGTTGGCCTGAACGGACGCGTTTGGGTAAACGCTGAATCGCCTGCGCAGGTCATCGCGGCTTCCAGAGCGATACAGGCAGCCGACGGCGCTGCTGCGACGGACGTCCTGAAGAAAGTCAACTCAGAACTCCGACATTACGCTAGGGGCATGGAGGCTAGCTAGTGAAGTGGTTTGCTTCTCCCTTCTTCTTGCTGTGGCTCCAGCGACCCCTTCCCAAGCTTTTGTACATACCCATTTCTCAACCCTTAGTTTCCCTTGATTGCCTTGGCCGGGTCGAGCATCAAACTCCCAGAAAACATTTCGCTATAGACTTCACGTGTGCCTACAACGGAGGAAAGGCATACAATCTCATCAATTGCAGCATGTTAGAAGTACAGATCTCCATGTCGCGTGGGTTATGCCGCCAGCAAGGTCTCTGCACCGTGCCCTGTATTCTGGACGCCCGTGGACCCAACCGTGGGCCGTGGGCCGTGGGCGGTAAAGATCGCTGTCGACCACGGTTCTATGACGCTGGCGACCTGGCCGAACGTTTTGCTCCAGCTCAGCTGCTCAGCATCGGCGGAGATTAGACGTTCGGCTGTTGCTGCGACGTGACGATGCGCTCTACCACTGCCTTTATCCTGGTCGCATTGGCCATCATCAGTCTAGCGCACCCATGCCTCGCAGTCAAGCAGGAAGACTTCAAGCAATGCCACCAGAGCGCATTTTGCGTCAGGCAGCGTGCATATGCTGATCTCGTTGACCACAATCAAAAACACGACCCCTCGCACCCCAAATCGCCGTACGAGGTCATTCACAATACCGTCAAGGTTGATCCCGCAAGTGGCGTGGTGACGGCTAGTCTTTTGGATGCCGAACGAAATGTTCCCTTCAGCTTCTCGCTTACGGTTCTCGAAAAGAACACCGCGCGAGTGACCATCAAAGAGTCCCGACCTCTGGCCCCCCGTTATGAGATGTCAGGCGACGAAGCTCTTGCTATTCCATATCCGGCTGCTGCCAGGCTTGGGAAAGTCAAGCACGATGTTGGAGGCGTAACCACAGTCGCGTTCGGCGAGAACGATCGCAACACTCTTGTCTTGCGCTCGAAGCCCTTCAGCTTTCAAGTCAAAGTTGATGGAGTCCCCGCCGTCTCTTTCAATGAGAAAGGCTACATGTACTACGAGCATTGGCGTCAAAAGGACGCACCTGACGCGTCTGTGCTGGAAAACCAAGCGGCTGCCGAAGGTGGTGCGATCCCTACCGCAGACGAAACCGTGCGAGGACTCAAGGATGCGTTGAAGAAGGATCTTTGGGAAGAGACCTTCAACGGAAAGGTGGATTCGAAGCCGCACGGTACGAGCAGGAGCCTGAGATTCTTGCAACCCCTTATGATTGACGAGTCTAACCCTTGCCCCAGGCCCCGCTTCCATCGGCTTTGACGTTTCGTTTGTGGGTTCCTCGAATGTCTACGGTATTCCACAGCATGCGGCCAGTTATTCTCTGAAGTCGACTCGGTACGTCCGTCGCCCACTTAGCCTCCAGGATGCTGTGGACGTGTGCTAACACTTTGTGGTAACCAGAGGCCCCACTAAAGCCTACGAGGAGCCGTACCGCCTTTACAATTTGGACGTTTTCGAATACGTTATGGACAGTCCAATGGCCTTGTATGGTTCGATCCCATTTATGATGTCACACAAGCGAGGAGCATCGGCAGCCATCTATTGGCTGAACGCAGCGGAAATGTGGATCGACGTCGAGACCGATAACAGCAAGGACAGTGTCCTGGTGAGTGCTTCTTTACCTCCGAATACCACACACGGAATTTGGGTCCCTTATGAAAGCTGTGGTCCTGTAGTCCAAGGCCGCAAAGCTCCTTCCAGGCTACCATAAGACGACCAACAGCACGACTACTATCGCACACTGGATGGCCGAATCAGGTGTCCTTGATTTCTTTGTGATGCTGGGCGAAAAGCCTACTGACATCTTTGACTCGTTCACTGCCCTTACGGGACGCCCCGCCATGCCCCAGCAGTTTTCGCTTGCTTACCATCAGTGCCGGTGGAACTACATGGATGAAGACGACGTCGCAGAAGTCGATGCGAACTTCGACAAATACGACATTCCTTATGATGTGCTGTGGTTGGACATTGAACACACGGACGGCAAGCGTTACATGACCTGGGACCAGGACAAGTTCCCGCACCCGGAAGATATGCAAAATAAGCTCGCTATCAAGGGTCGTAAGGTACACACCCATGCAAATACCGAAGAGCTTTCTCATTCTGGTACTGAACGTATTGCTTGTGCCGCAGATGGTCACTATCGTCGATCCTCACATCAAGAAGGATGACAACTTCGCTTTAAGCAAGGAGGCCAAAGATCTCGGGATTTACATTAAGGACAAAGACGGAAAAGATTTCGATGGTTGGTGCTGGCCGGGCAGCTCAAGCTGGATCGACTACACAGACGAGAAGGCGCGCAAGTACTGGGCAGGGAAGTTTGCCTACAGCGCATACAAAGGATCCACTCCGTCTCTTTACACTTGGAACGATATGAACGAGCCTTCCGTGTTCAGCGGACCAGAAACGACAATGCCGAAGGACGCTCTTCACGCAAATGGCGTCGAACATCGAGATGTTCACAACGTTTACGGTACTCTGTTCCATCGATCGACGTTCGCTGGGCACCTGGATCGGAATGATGGCAAGGACCGACCGTTTATCCTGTCGAGAGCATTTTTCGCGGGTACCCAGCGATACGGGGCCATCTGGACGGGAGACAATATGGCGGAATGGAGTCATCTTGAGGCGTCCGTACCGATGCTGCTTACCATTGGATCGTCAGGCGTTGTCTTTGCTGGAGGTAAGGGCGCGTCTTGGAAGGGCTTGCTCGACAAGTTTGCTGAGACTTTTGCCCCGTTTCGTAGCGGACGTCGGTGGTTTCTTTGGGAACCCCGAGCCGGAGCTTTTGTTGCGATGGTACCAGGTCGGAGCTTGGCAGCCATTCTTCCGCGCTCACGCTCACATCGACACCAAACGCCGCGAGCCGTGGCTGTTTGGCGAGCCATGGACGGGACATATCCGCGCGGCCATCCGGGAACGATACAAGGTTCTTCCCTACATATACACTCTCTTTGAGGAGTCTGTGCGCACCGGCAACCCCGTGATGCGGTCCATGCTCAGCGAGTTTCCAGAGGACGAGGGGTCATGGGCTATTGGTGACCAGTTCCTGTTAGGAGGAGGGATACTTGTCAAGCCTGTCATCACCAAGGGTCAAACCTCGGTTGATCTGTACCTTCCACCAGCATCGGTAAGTGTAGGTTGCAAGTCCTTTCGCTGAATTAGAGCTCATCTTGTATTGCATCCGCTGATGCTCCACACTTTTTAAAGGTCTGGTATGACTACACTACACTCGCAAAAGTTACTCCAACAAGTCACAACATCGTCACGGTCCAAGCACCGATGGAGAGAATTCCTGTTCTTTTGCGAGGTGGACATATCATTCCCCGACGCGAGCGCGTGCGACGGTCTTCAAACCTCATGTTGCGCGATCCATATACACTTTGGGTAGTACTGGACGGACAGGTTCGTTGAACATAATGCCCTGCCAGATTTCGAAACCGGTACGCTTACCTATCATCTTCTGACGCTTAGAGAAAAGCCAGCGGAAGGCTTTACGCCGACGACGGTCACAGTTACGATTTTGAAAAGGGAGCATACGTGTCGGTCAACCTCGAGTATGCTGCCGGCAAGTTGTCCTCTCGTCCGGAAACGCAACGTTCCAAGCACAGCGCGGCTGCTGTCAAGTCGCTTGGCGCGCGAGTTGAGCGCGTGGTGGTGGTCGGTGCGAGCAAGTCTGTCACCACGGCGCAGGTGGATGGCAAACGAGAGGTGGACGTCAGCTCTCGGAAGGCCGGCGCGCATCACGTCCTTACCGTTAGAGATCCCGCCGTTTGGATCGGCGAGACGTGGACCATCCAGATCGAGTGAAGATCTCGCGATACCCCTGAGCGTTAGACTCGTTGAGTCGCGGTCTGTATTTTCGACTGTTACTGATCTCTAATCAAACGACACAGTCGCTGATGGAGAAGCTTTAATGTTTAATGATCTTTGAGGTTGCTCGCAGCGTCCTCAGCTGCAATTTCGGTATGATGCTACGGTACTTCTTCCAAAACACATCCGTTTCATCGGTGCTATCAAGGCCAGGCGTGCCAGCCGCCCTTTCGGTGCCACACAGCACGATCCCTTCTCTCCTGTTGATCCTCCGGCCATACTTTTTCAGCGCCTGCTCTGGCACTTCGTCCGTGGGCCATCTTAGATTCTCCTGGGCGCTAAACTCCAGCCGTATGAGGTCCAGTATATCCGAGCAGCTCGGGTCGATGGCCGATGTGTCCCAACTGTCCACGTCGAGATCCAGATCCTGGAGTCCGGTGAAAGCCACTGAATAACGGGTTCGCGAGTACACCGCATCCCTCGAGTCCGCTTTGAAGCGTTTCAACCAAGCATTTGTGACGTGGTCAATATTTCTGGCAACTAACGTTGAAAGGAGAGAAGAGCCGGGTATGTCAGACGCGATGAGCTTGCTTACTCCGCAGCACGCTCCATAACTCGGTTCCTACCAGATTCAACCTGAAAGTCCTTGGTCAGTTGCAGGCTGAAGACGAAATCGCGCTTCGCATGCGGAGTCTCGGGCACGATCCGTTGGGCAAGGTTCGCGGGCGCTAAAGGTAAATCGTCTTCTTCCCGAAAACTTGCCCCTGCGGCCGCTCCCGTGAGCCCTGCGAGCCATTCCCGGAGACGCCACGAGATCCTGAAGCCTTTGGACCTCGCGCAGAGCAGCCATATGAGCACTATAGATGATATGTCTTCGATAAGTGCATCGGATCTTGTGCATGAATCCTCCACGAACAGCCGAGCTGCGTCTCACCTGGGTATTGAGGGCCCGGCACCGAGTCTTGGAGGATGACCAACGAGAGACGTTTCAAGAAGGCCAGCATGTCCAACCTCATCAACTCGTGAGCAGTGCGCTGAGACTTCTGCACGTTGCCGGACCGCACGCATGTTTGTAGATGGGAGCAGAGCATCTGCAAGCATCGATCTGGATAGTTGCTTTGATCGTGATCATAAACCGCAAGTTCGGAAGGAACATTGGCGCAGAGCTGGTGAGTCGGAACACGCGACCTAGCGTCAGCATCTCTGTCCTCAGCAGGATCGATGAGAAGGATCGAAATCGTTTACCGTGATGGTCTTCTCTTGCTCCGCCCACCAGTATCGCGCCTTGTAAGCCGCTCTTCGAGGTAGTTCTGTGGTGAACGTCGCGGTCATCTGGTCCGTGTCAAGGACGAAGTAAGAAGGTGGCAGCCGGTCTTCCAGAGATCGAACCGTGACAGGCTCTGGCGGGTCACTCGTGGTCAAATAAGTCAGGATCGAGCCCTGCGTTGTGTTTGACGCTGCTGCATGTTCGTTGGAGATGTCTGATGCTTTCCGTTTCTTGGTCGGAACCGGCACTTGGGTTTGGGAAAGTTTCGGGCGGGGACCATCCCCATTCGCTAGCCGTGGAGGAAGACGCTTTGCTAGGAGTTCATCCTCTGAACCGCTGTCGTTCACAGACTTCTCTTCTGCAGGTTTGACCATGACCGTGACTTTGCAAAAGGTGGAAAGCGTTCGAATCGTCCAAGCGAATGGGGAGGTGCTGTTTGCCGAGCGTCACGAACCAGAACGGTTTGTCCAGGAACCTCGGACATTCCCCTTGGTAACCTCTCAGAATCGGAATGACGGCGAAATGTCATCGTTCCTCATCTTCAAACCACCGGTGTAATCTTCTGAAGCATAGATCCGGCCGTCATGAGTGCCATGATTCGGGATACCTCGATAGAGTCTCTCACCACATCGCTGAGAAGTTTTGATATCACAGGTCCAGGAAACAACGCCTCAGCAACTCCTCCCGTACAGCGCTCCTCTCGTCCTTCCACTGGTGAGCCTCGACTGACGACAACGAGAGCTTCTTCTCTAGAGAAACTGATTCCTTGCGTACGTCTCATAGCAACGAGTTCGTCCGCTCGAGCACACCACCACAGAGGATCGACTCTCGCTCCTTCTGCGTTGTGCACGCAGGAGCTTGTCTATGCTCAGATATTCAATGTGCTCGCAGCAGATCCGGTGCGCTCGTGAACTTTTATTCGACACTCTTACGTGCTTCCGCTAACGCTCACCTTTTTAGTCTGCAAAGCTGTCATACGTAACGGCATGTCTTCTCGAGTACATGGCATCGGTGGCAGCTATTCAACCGGTCCAGTCTTGCCTGCACGAGCTTCTGGCAGACTTGCTCGTTCGCGATCGTCGCTACGCCGAGCTCCATCAGTACGTGCAGTACAACGTGGTGGGCGACTCCCTTGCCGTGGCCCACATTCTGCTTTCCACTGGTACCAAGTATCGGCCGTTCGAACAGCTTGGACTGGACATGTTGAAGCGTTTGGACGCCGACGTGGACGTCGCGGAAATTCTCCTTGCAAGAGGACAGGTACGTTGCAACACCACTTCCCTCCCTCACACTCTATTACCTTGATTCCATTCGCAATAAGGCGAAGGGCATTCGGTTGTAGCGATGTTCACAATCCAACCCTGCTTGTGTGATGTTCCCTCTTGAACCACCAGGTGCTGGATGCTCTGAGATACACAATGAGCCGCGGTGTGACCGGAATGCCAGTCACCCACTTTTTGGAAGCGGCGCTCGCCACGGGTGACAAGTCTCTCTTCCTGAACACATACAAGTGCCTTGAGGACCGAGGGCTGCTATCCTCTGACGAGGAAGTCAGCATGGCAGGTCTACCGCCGGGAACGGCCACGGGGAGGTACATGTCGGTGTTTCGAGAGATGTGGGGCGAGGTGGTGGAGATGGATAGCATGCTGGACGTCTGAGCGAATATACGAAGAGGTTGCAGTTCCGATGCGCCCCGCGGACCCAAAAAGGATTACGCCAGAGCTCTTGACAGCTTTTTGAGTTTTGCCGGCGCTACTGTTCTGCATCGCTATCCTCCACGTCCTCCTCCATGTCCCACTCGCCAATCCCCGCGACGAGCCTTCCGAGCCTAGCGATCGTTCGCGCCTGACAAAAGGCATCACCATATTCCATGTCGTACCACCAGTTGACGGCGATCGCGGCCTTGCATCCGTCCAGCTCCTCGGCCTCCTGGAGGACCTGGTGGTGCCAAAGCGAGGGCAGATACAGCATCTGTCCTGGTCGCAAGGTGACGGTGATGGGTCGACAGTGTTTCGTGAACAGCGGATGGAGCGAGGGATCCGGGTTGCTCGGATCGACCGAAGCCCACGGTGTCGTGGAGGGTGGGGAGGTTGGCTCGATGGTCCATGTGGTGGACGGGGAGATGTGGGGAGAGGATGGAATGTAGCGCGCAGTTGTGTACGGTTTCTCTGAAAAGAGTAATCAGAGTTCTGTACGTGGGTTCGCGTTGGCGCCTTCCTGCCATGCCTAACCGCTTACCGTACAGGCAGAAGGCTTCTGTTGGCGGGATGCTGGGAGTGGGTAGGGAGTCAAACACGGCTCGTTCTGTTCCTGAAGACGCAGCGTCCCGTCTGGAACTCACAGGACGAAAGTTTTGACACCAGCTATGACCATGTACAGGTTCTCGTAGTGGTCCTTGTGGACGGAAGTACGCGCGCCAGTGCTGCCGATCCAGATGTTGACGGCGTCGGGCCGTCGACCTGCAGACCAAACATGCGCGGTCGGCCTATCACTCCAAACGGTCGTGCTTCCACCTGGGGCAGAAAGACATACCCATTGCTTCGGATGCAAAGTCGATGTGTTCAGGAATATCAGCCAGCAGTGGGGCGAACTCGTCGGAGAGATTGTTGTTCTGGGACTGGGCGTAGTAAACCGGTCTTCCAGCGGCACCGCTCTTCCACTCCGATTTCTCTGATGTTGACGGTTCGTAACCACTTGGAAAGAGCGAGAGGAGCTGTCTCATCGATATCCTCTGCTCGTGAGGCAGGACAAAATGATCGGATACCACCGCGTCTGCTAGCCTGTGTAGCAGGCGGAAAGAAGTAAGGACCTCTTCCAGCTCAGTGTTCGCTTTTTCATCAAGTTACCCGTTTGGCGTGACGGTGATGCCGACTTCACAGTCTCCCATGCGGTCCTCCAGGTAATCTCTGCTCCGCCACTTGGCGAACGCCGCCCAATCATCGCCGACATCTGCACACCGAGGTTCGAGTGTTGGCGAGATTCTGCTCGCGATCAAGCACAGACTGCTGAATGTAGAGAGGGGAAGACTGGTTGCTCACGCTCGATGACGACCGGAGTGTTGGCGTGTAGGATGCGCAGGAACTCGGTCGCCGTGGGTGGTGCTGGCAAGTGGGGGACGTGAGCCCCGCGCAGGTTGCGGGCGGTCCGAGCGAGTCGACCGAGCTCTGCCTCCAGATCGTCCTTGTCCACCATGCCTCGTCGTTGTTTTTGTTGAACGAGGTTGACGAAGGGGGAAGACCGCCGTCCCAACCGTCTGGGTACCGTAACCCGACTACCGGTACCGTAACCGTGGGCCGGTAGGTCCCCCCCTCGCTCACGCTCATCTGTACAGTACGAGCCCCACCATCTTCCCAATCACGCCAGAATGCTTTCACAATGTCAACGCCCAACGCTTCGTCGATAGCAAAGCATCCGAACGCTCAGAAGGGCTTTTTGCAAAGCATGAGAAAAACAGCTGAGGGTAATTGTTTATAAATCCTGCTGCCCTACCGGCGCTTAATCATCGAATCGTGACGCCTCAGGTTTGTCCTCGTCGTCGCCTGTTCATCTTCATTGCGAGGCTCTTGGTTTCTCTGTGACATGGCAATGTGTCTGTGCTTCGGTGTGCTGCTGGATTTTCGGCAGAGACCGGTCTCAGTTCGATAGCATCGCAGATTCGCAAGCAGCAACTGCAAAAGTCCGGACGAAAGTGATCACGGAATATACATGATCCGGAAACTCACTTCCATTCCTGCGGCCGACCCCGTCTTGCGAAAATGCTGGCTGAATAAATAATGGCTTACATACGGGGCTGTATCCTATCGGTCCTAAGTTGTCCACCCTTCGCCAGACCCACCCTGTTCGCAACAAGCTGGTAGTCGCATCGATAAAATTGAATCTACCGCGCTCCTACAGTCAAACACAGTATCGGGTAAGTCCGAGTGTTGGTTACAGGATTGGCGCTATAAATTCACCTTGCGACCATCAGCACTCAGACTTATTCTGACTGTACATGCATGACAAAGACCGCTCTGCCGGCGGCGGTACTGACAGCAGCGACAAGCGAACAAGCGACATTCTCCCTAATTCTGGTAACCGGTCCGGCTACGTCCTCGACGGGGTGTTTTCGCTTTGAGGGGAATCAAGCATATGGGTTAGAAGTCCATGACAGACGTCAAGTAAAAATTATCGGCACGAGTGCTTTAAACATCGGAAATTTCATCGATCACCCTTTTACGCTTAAGATCAAGGTTTTGAGTCGGTCCCGCACGTCCTTGAGCTCCGCCACGGGTCTATCCCAGTCCGTCGACAGGAGGATGTCGTCCGCACTCTCCTCCTCCCCGTCCTCATCCATGTCAATATCATCTTCGATGTCATCGTCATCCACGGTCGTATCAACCGCCGTGCTTGTGAGTGCAAGGTACAGGTTCTCGGCCGATGCCCTTCGCACCTGGGAAAAAGGCGTTGTGTTTCCATGTGAGCTCTGAAATCTGGAACGGAAAAACCGAAAGCTTCGATCGGACACTCACCATTGGATAAGGATGAGCGAGGTACGCCAACAACCTAGCGAGAGCTCTCTGACGCACGGCACCGACGGCCTCGTCTCCCGTCGTGTCCAACGCCACGTACCCGCAGAAACTGAGATGAACAGAGAACGACCGTCAGAAAGGGAGTTACGAAGGGAATGTGGACGAATATGGGGTGCGCTTCGCCTACACTTTGATCCCGGCGGTGACCTTGCGGACGTCCTTGCTTCCCTTGACGGTTGCGAGCACCTGTTCGAAGCACTCGTCGTAAAACACGGGATCACGGTGCCGGGCGACCGCCCCGCATCCGAACAGGAGGTCCAGCGTCTCGAGGAGGGGGATCGCCACCAGGGCAATCTGGGTGTGCGTTCGGAAGATGGTGAGGAGAGATTCGAAGAGGATCGGGAGGGTCAGGGTCGACGATGATGATGATGATGATGGGTTGGGGTCGGCAGTGGGAAGTGAATCTACGAAGGATATGAAGC
>JADGJA010000473.1:0-17435 GCA_027596035.1 Thoreauomyces humboldtii | reverse complement strand
CCCAACCCCGCCCCCACCCCCCCCCGACACCCGGGCGACCGACCATCCCGCCCCCCCCCCCGCCCCCCGCCCGGCCCCCCCCCCCCGCCCCCCCCCCCCGCGGCCGCCCCCGCCCCCCCATGGAAACACCGTCCAGGTATATAAGACTCTGCAAAGAAAATCCCTCTCCCTGCCCCTTCATCCGCTTGTACCTATTCAACCTCATACTCCCCCTATTCAACCTCATACTCCGCAAAACTACAGCAATACAATGAACAATCTCAGTCAAACCCATAGTTATAACCTCACATCTCTCTTTTCTCTGGGCTCGAAATCGATTGCAACTGGTCAGGAAGGTTACTGGAGTCCAGCAACAGCATCTCTCGATTGGTGCGAGGAAAACTACATCGTCTCTTCCTATCTCGCCGAGTTCTGGAATGCCGGCACGAATCTTGTGTTTCTTCTGTGGCCATTACTCGGGATCTATTCATGCGCCAAGACGCACGCCGAACCACGTTTTTACCTCAGTTACATCGCACTCATGCTTGTCGGAACGGGCTCGTTCCTCTTCCACGGAACGCTGTCGCACGCGGCTCAATTATTGGATGAGCTGCCGATGCTCTTTTCCACCTGCGTGTTCCTGTACTGCCAGTAAGTCGACCAGATCGTGTCTTTCCAGGCTTGGTAGAACATCCGTCTAATGCATGCTTCCTTCACTTTCTCGCAGCATCCAAATGTTTAGCCGCGAATCATCTCCGAAGACCATTCTCGGTCTTGCCACCGTCTTCACAGCGTCGACGGCCGCCTACCTCCTCCTCGAAACCCCGATCCTGTTCCAAACCACCTTCGCCAGCCTCCTCGTGATCCAGGTCGGACTCGCCGTCAACAACATCCGTCTGATCTCCCGCACCCGTCTACACGAGGCCAAGATCCTCCTCGGGATGATCGTTCTCTGCGTGTTCACGATGCTCCTCGCCTTCTTCCTGTGGACGACCGACCAGACCCACTGCGGAGCGATACAGGAGCACCGCAACGCCATCGGATATCCCCTTCGCGTTGGGTTGGAGCTCCACGCTTGGTGGCATCTTCTGACTGGATACTCGGGATACGTTTCGGTCGTCGGGTGTCATTTTGCGAGGCTCATGGCGACTGGAAGGACGGACGTCGAAGTGACTGTGTGGGGTGGCGTGTTCCCCGTCCTGGTGCCAAAGGCGGCGGTTGACGAGAAGAAGGTGAACTGATGATGAACCTTCGTATCACTAGTCATGGCGTTTGGTGCATCTTCCCTCGCATGTACTACAGTTTCTTTAGAAGCTACTCCATTTTATATAATCCATTGATGCTTTCCAGTTCCGTTCCCGTCCCAGCTCGTCGTGAGTTATACTGCCTGTGTATCGTGACGGGTGATGGACTGGTGTCGTGAGCTGTCCGAGGCTGAGAGGGGCTTAGACTTTTGCAGGACTGCTTACCTAATGAGGAATGCTGGTTGATCTCCCTTCTCCTTACCACAAAGGCACCTTCGTAGATCTCTCCCTCGCTCTTGCGATTCGCAGCTGGAATTCCCCGCGCAAGGAGACCACCGTACAGCGCTTCGGGAAACCCTGTCACGAAGCAATGCTGAAGAACAAGGCATACGTGAGAAAAACAAAGAGGGGACAGGTCATCAAGGTCGTCAAGGAGCACTGTGAGTGGTCACTTTCACGGACAACCCAACGTCGATCCAGGTTCTCAAGTCATGTCGTGGTCCTCCTTTCCCACAGACCTTCGCGATGATATCTACTGCGGGGTGGCAGGATGCCGAAAGTGCACCGAGCAGACCACGCCGGTTCTGACGACCCCTCGAAAGACGGCAAAAGCACAAAACCCGCATTTCATCGTTCCCGACACGAACGTCCTCTATCACCAGGTGAGGACGACACCCGGAACCCCACCGATGGGTTCCCACGCATATCAAACTAAACGTTACTCCATGGAAGATTGATGTCATGGAGCACGAAGCTTTCACGGACGTGATCGTCCTGCAGACTGTGCTGGAGGAGTTGAAGCACCGAAGCCTGCCCGTCTACACCAGAGTTCGCTCGCTCGTCTCTGACCCAGCACGACGATTCTACGTGTTCTCGAACGAGCATAACCGAGAGACCTATGTCGAGCGGAAAGGCGATGAGTCTCCCAACGATCGAAATGACCGAGGTATCTCAGCAACTGTGATGCCAACTATCTGCCGTTGTGCGAAACTAATTGGGATCGTACAGCAATCCGCACGGCGGCAGCATGGTATTCTGAACATTTGGGCGGCAGCCCCACAACCGTGCTCGTGACGGACGATGCCGACAACCGAAGGAAGGCAGTAGCTGAGAGCCTGCAAGCTTTCTCAGGTATAACAGAATCCCGCTCGCTATGCCCGGAATCCATCTAACTCGGCACAGTGCGAGAATACGTTTCTTCTTTGGCAGAATTCCCGGAATTGATTGACATGGTTGCGACGGTGAACGAGGACAACGCCGATGAAGAGGAGAAGTTCTCTTATCCGGAGGTTGGTTTTCTTGACTGCTGGTTCCTCCGAACCGACGATCGCTAATGCCGTTACCTTAGCATCTTTCAAATTCGCAAATATCTGCGGGTCTTCGATCAGGTGGCTTTTTCTCGGGCAAGCTGAGCATCAGCCCAAGCAATTTCTTGGAAGGCAGCGTGTTCGCTGAGGTTGCGAAAGAGGAGCGAACAATTCTCATCGTTGGCCGTGAACACCTGAACCGCGCTATCCACGGCGATGTAGTGGCTCTTCAATTCTTGCCTCGAAGCGAATGGCACGTCCCAGTAGGCATGATTTTGGAAGAGGAAGAGGCCAATCGAACCGAGGAGGATGCGGACAACAGCGGGGACAAGATGGACACTGATGTTGAGGTGAAGGAGACCGTACCTACTGCCAAGGTTGTTGGCATCATCAAGCGAAACTGGCGCCCCTTCTGCGGGACCATCGAAAAGTCCTCGGTATCTTCTACCGGCGGTATGGCTTCGCAACAATCTGTCTTTTTCTGGGCAATGGACAAGAAGATCCCAAAAATCCGCATTCGCACGCGACAAGCTGACAGTCTGGTGGGACGACGGATCATCGTTGCCATTGATGGCTGGGCAAAGAACTCGAGATACCCATCGGGGCATTTCGTTCGGACGCTGGGTGAGGTCGGCGACCGGGCGACAGAAACAGAGGTTGTGCTCCTCGAGCACGACGTTCCGTTTGCACCATTCTCGCCGCAGGTTCTGAGCTTCCTTCCTGCGGAGGGCGAGGAGTGGGTGGTACGGGACGAACATCTGGTGAACCGCACCGACTTCCGACATCTCGACGTGTGCAGCATCGATCCCCCAGGATGTACTGATATCGATGATGCGCTGCATTGTCGTCCTCTGCCAAACGGAAACATGGAGGTTGGCGTTCATATCGCTGACGTGAGTCACTTTGTCCGACCAGACAACGCTATGGACATGGAAGCGCGAAGACGTGGAACCACCGTTTATCTTGTCAACAAGCGCATTGACATGTTGCCTAGTCTTCTGGGCACCAACTTGTGTTCCCTGCGATCGGATGTTGATAGACTTGCGTTTTCCTGCATATGGGAGATGCGACCTGACGCTACGGTTGTGGACGTCAAATTCATGAAGAGCGTCATCCGTTCCAAGGCTTCCCTCACATACGACGAGGCGCAAGCTCGACTAGACGACGCCACTCTGCACGACCCGGTCTCGACCGGCATCAAGCTTCTCAACGGCCTGGCGAAGAAGCTGCGTGCCCTGCGATTAGAAGCTGGGGCATTGACCCTTGCATCTCCGGAGGTCCGCTTCAAGCTCGAGGAAGATCAGCAGGATCCCGTCGACGTTGAATTGAAGGAACTCAAGGACACGAACGCTCTGGTCGAGGAGTTCATGTTGCTCGCAAACATCTGGGTCGCCAAGAAGGCTTTTGAGGCGTTCCCCGAGAGCTCAATGCTTCGTCGACACCCAAAACCACCAGCGACGAACTTCGAAGGCCTACAGAAGGCAGTAGGCGAACTCGGCATCACCATCGACGTTACCACGAGCAAGTCGCTTGCCGATTCTCTGGACCATGCCGTCGTTCCTTCGGATCCTTACGTCAACAAACTCATCCGCATCCTCACCACACGGTGCATGATGCAGGCCGTATACTTCTGTTCGGGCGTTGTGGCAGAGCAGGACTTCTGGCATTACGGTCTTGCAACACCGATCTACACGCATTTCACGTCACCCATCCGTCGTTACTCGGATCTCGTTGTTCACCGTCTTTTGGCAGTCGCTATCGGTTATGAGAAGGGCTATGTTAGCGATCTGGTCGACAAAGACAAGTTGAAGGAGCTCAGCGATGGTCTGTCGGGATCTCGTTTGAAGGCTCTCCTGGCTCTTTGCTGACTTTTCCCTCTCCCCCATTTGCAGTCCTCAACTACCGCCATCGGCAAGCGCAGCAAGCCTCACGATCCTCGGTCGAGCTCTTCACGAACCTCTTCTTCAAGGGCAAGATCGTCTCGGAGGAGGCCTACGTAATTCGCGTCATGAAGAACGGTTTCTCGGTGCTCATTCCCAAGTTCGGAATCGAGGGTTACGTCTATTCGTCCTCGGACGACGCGAGCAAAGGAACACCGTCACCGTTTGTATACGATGGCGAGCAGAACCGGCTCATTGCCGGCGATGTCGAGATCAAGCTGTTCTCCAAGGTCAAGGTCATTGTCTGTGTTGAGGAGGCGGGAGGAGCGGCGAGGAGGAGTCGGCTTGTCGTCAGGTTGACGGAGCCTTGGGTGGAGGGTGTCAGCGTCAAGCTTGAGGATATCACCGAGTCACAGGCACAGCTGCAGGCGGATACCGCAGCGGGAAAGGTAGTCAAGAAGAGCAAACGACAAAAGTAGTTCCTCGGAGTCCTTTCTACACTAGAACTAGGGAAGCCCTTGTATTTGCCGACCTTTCGTAATTTCTACTTCCCTCAAGCCCGTCCAGGACATGGCCGACCCACCTTCATCGGCCTCTGCGCTTTCAATTCCGTCATGAGCCTCACGTTCCTCAACCGCAAGCTTCTAATTAACAGCAGCACCCCGCCCGCGGCCGTAACGAACACCCCGACTCCGGCACACAGCAGTCCACCCACGATCGGAGCCATCGACACCCTCCACGCCGCGACCACATCCCGACACGCCCTGTCCGCCATGCAGATCCCACCCGTGGAAACCGCCGCCATGTCCGTCCACCCGCAACACGCGAAGTCCGTCTCCACGAGCTCCCGGGTCGTCACGGGGGCGGCTGTCCACTGGGCCGTGGCTGCGGAGAGAGCCGTCGAGGATGATCGTTCTCGATATGCCAGGGATGCGATCACGGCGTGTGCGCACGCGACGAAGACGAGCATGACAACCGTCACGTGTAGGTGCGGTTGACTGAGTCGGTATAGTCCGCTGCAGGAGGTGACCGATGTGACGAGAACCGTTGGAGCTAGGATCGCGATGCCTTTCGTTTTTATATTTTACATATGATGAACGAAGGTTAGGACCAGAGCGTCGGGGATGTAAATGCAATATGAAGAACTTTTTGAACAAGACGTTACCGAGAAGTACGGTACGTGGAAACATCTCCATCTTCGCGAGCGGGGAGGTGCCCAGGTAGGCGGTGTAAGCGAACGTCGCGTATCCGAGAGCGACCAGGATGAGGGCGGCTGTTGCCGTGAACATGCAGAGACGAGCGGCGCGGACCATGATTTTCTGACTTGGTTCTTACTTCTATTGTTAACGTTGTGTGAAGGTTACTGCAATGCTGCTGAAGGTTGGGTTTGTTGCGAGGGAGGGCGGGATCGACAGCCTTGCGAAGGGGGAAACGACGCGCGCGGGGACTCGCGGGGACGCGACAGAGGTGAGGCTTTGTACAAGCGCGTCAAAGGTTGTCCTTCTGATGGCTTCTATGGCTTCAAGAATAAAAGTAGAGACGGAGGGCTTTCACTTGATGTCTTATACGTGGAGGGTTGGTAGACACTTGTCAACGATCCTTCATGGCTCATTGCATCCCTTTACCGTATGCCTGGCATCCTGGGAATTTTTTTTCGCGGGTAACAGCTTTGCTTCTGCGAATGATGCCCATTGCCCTGACGCTGATTTCGGGAGAAGAGCCGATGTGGAGCTTCTCTCGTCCTCACAGCGTTAGAGATGGCACGGCTCGGGTCCCGCGTATGCGAAGTTTGGTTTGACGAAACAATTCTGACAGGACCTGCGGTGGATATCGGACTAATTCGGACACAATTGTTGCACGTTGGACATTCGACATTCGTGTCCTTGCTGTAGAACCACCGCAAGCTCGAGAGACATTGGCGTACCGTTCCATCAGAGTCAACTGAATCGGTGGAAGCAGACTGAAGCTCGACTCTGCTTCCTGACCGAGAATGGCATCCGCCGCTCCCACGCCGTCGGCGACAGTGGTCGTGGACGTTCCTGTGAAAAAGCGCGGACCAGGGCGTCCGAAGAAAAGAAAACCTGCTGAAGATGATAGTCTGGAATCCGATACGAGCGAGCTAGTACCAGTAAGGAAGATCTTCGAAAGTTTCCGTCAATCGAAGTCCGCTTAAATACTTTCCACGTCCAGGTATTTTTGCGCTTACGTCCGACGACGGATGCGCGCTTTGTCAACTCTGTGACGCCCACCGAAGTCGAGGTGCTTTCCACGGAGGTATTCCACTGGGTACCCCGCGGATGCTCCTAGGTGCAACGTCGTATGGCTGACCCAAGCCCACGCGAAACTCCTCAGGCAACCCGACTCGGCAGCGTTCCGCGACGTGAAACTTTCCAGTTCACCAAAGTGTTCGCAGATGACACTACACAGGAGCATCTGTTCGACGAGGTGCTTGGACCCGTGGTGGGAAAGATGCTGGGACCTGGAGAGACCACTGGGGCGTTGCTTGCGTACGGAGCGTCTTCAAGCGGCAAGGTACGGAATATCCTTGGCCTGGGATGGAAACCTCAGGCACGGACAGCTCATGCCTTGCAATCAGACATTTACTACTAGTGGAGTCGACGGAAACCCCGGCGTTCTCCTCCGCGTTATTGAGGGACTTCTTACACGTATCGGGGCCGCTCAGTCGAAGAAGCGGTATAAGCCTACCCAATGGAATGACGTGGATGCGGTGGTTGGGGGCCTCTTGAAGAAAAGTACAATTGAATCAGGTGGGTCTCAGGATCGCTGAAAGGTTTGGATGAGTGTATCCTGATAGTAGCAGTATAGAGGGCTTGGAAGCAGAGTACAGTGTCTTCCTATCTTTTGCCGAGGTAAGCTTTGGAACTCCAGAAAGTCTGAACATCTACTAACTCTTTTGGTATTCAAGATTTACATGGAGCAGGTAAGGAAGCTGACAAGTTGCAAGTCAATAAGCAACAGGTATATTGACGCAGACGAACCAGGTTTATGACCTCCAGGCTGCACCGGTCGAGCAGGCAAAAGAGACGAACGACAAGATTTTCCAGCATGGTGCGGCGGATCGCCTGACAAAAAGGCCCGTCTCGCAACTGAAGGAAGATGCGGACGGCAGAAAGGTGCACTTTTAACATGCCTCTTTTCTGCGAGTTACTTCTAACCACTTGTTTCATATTAAGTACATCCACAAACTGCAGGAAACACGCGTGCGGACAATGGAAGAAGCGGTCGCGCTGGTGAAAAAGGCTACAGGCAACCGTAGTGCCCAGGCTACGCAGATGAACGAGATCAGCTCCCGATCCCATCTCGTGTCCGTTGTCAAGCTACTACGTATCCCTGTTGCCGGATCGATGAAGGCTTTGGTATGGCTACTACCGTCTGCGCAAAGGAGTTATGGGCATTTCGCTGAAAGAGACTCATTCAAAATACAGACGGGCAATATAGAGACAAGTCGTCTCGCGGTTGTGGATCTTGCAGGCGCGGAACGTTTGGCTCAATCCGGTGTGGAAGGACAAGCTCATCGAGAGACTAAGAACATCAACAAGAGCTTGCACGTAAGTTGAATCAAGCTACCTACAAACGGATGCGTTCTGATCTCCTTCCGGTGTTACCAGACTCTTGCGATGTGCGTAGAAGCAAAGCGTCAAAATCAAGCGCGCACTGGCAAGAAGTCTGTGGTGCCATGGCGTGAAAGCAAACTGACAGCGCTTTTGCAGCCGTACTTTGAGCATGGTCTTCCGGTAAGCCATTCGATATCAAAGGAGTTTCAACGAAATAAAAGCTGAAGACTTCACTTAGGCTTTCGTAATTAATGGTCAGACAGAAGACCAGGTTTACCTTTATTTTTTGAATACTGATGTATAGTCCCCGCAGTCAACCCATCTGTGAAGCATGCACGGGTTTCTTCCGAAGTTTTCCGATTCGCTCAAAGAGCTGGGGCATTGAGTCGCATTGCCGATGCCGGTAAGAAACTTTTCGTAGCCCCCAAAACCCATTGCTCATTCTAACTGATGTAGCGCTTTCAGATATTGCGGCATCCATTGGTATGTCATCATGATTTTTTCAAGGATAATGCAAAAAGCTAACATTGATGCGTGCAGGAAGAGGGACTAGCGCCGATGTTACGGCTCTCCTATCGCAAATCGAATCGCTAAAGAAACGTCTGGTCAACAGCGAATACAAACTCGTTGAGCAGGAGATGACCATCCGGAAAGAGTGCGCAAAGGACACCACCGACCGACTTCGGGAGGCCGAACTGCGATACCAAGAGCGTCGGAGATTAGCTGAGGAGCAGGATGAGGACAGGTTGGATCAGAAGCTTGACATGGCTTCCGCGATGTACAAAGGTGCGCACCCACGATTATGTGTGAATGCAAACCGCAGATGTCTGGGATCCATGCTTATGTTCGCCATTCTAGACCGTATCTCGAAACTGGAATCTCGCATTCAGGAACAAACTCACCTGATTGCAAATCAGCAGTCCGAACTAGATGCGGGTAGCGCAGGGGGACCGAACTCAGGCGTCTTGCAGCGTCAGATTTCATACTTGAACAACGAACTACAAGTCTTAAGCGCCGACCTGGAAAAGGAGAAAGCCTCCAGCACTCATTTGGAGGAACAGCTGCGAAAAACCAAATGGGAGCTGTCGGAGACAAAGGAGCAATTGGTCGCGCAGAAAGCGGAAAAAGTAGAGGCAATGGACGCTGCGGAGGCAGAAACTCTGGCTACCATCTCGGCGTTGCGGGCGACACACGGGATGGAACTCGAGCAGTTGCAGGAGAAGCTGTCGGAGCAGTCCCTGCTCGTGGCATCCTTACGTGATGCTCAGGATCGGCACATTCGGACAGCGTCAGACACCGATGGAGCCGGTCGTTTAGATCCGGGAGGTCAGGGATCCGACGATCTTCCAGGCGTTTCTGATGCGATTCAACCTGAAGCGTTGCTGAATCATCAGTCTGTACCGTCATCGCCATCACCTACGGTAGTCGTACAAGACATGCGGAGACGATCATTGAGAACTTCCGTGTCTTCCAACGTCACGAACCTTGCAAAATTGGACAATGTGGTAACCATATTGCCAGTACTGGACCGCGCCAACGATATCGAACCAATATTCGATGAGCCACATCAAGCTGTTGTCAACGCCAATCAACTCGTAAATGGCAAATCTCGGCGATCGACTCGCTCTGATGACCGCGCGTCCGTCTCTACTGTGGAAATAAAAACTTCGAGAAAGCAGTCAATGAGGCAATCAGCCGTTAGCAAGACTTCGGCTCGTTCCAGCGCGGCAAGCGACCTGCTGGATGTTACAAATGAATCTGTATGAATTGTCGTTGCTTGACACGGCTCCTCTAGTCTCACCTTGATCTTTCCCGCTAGACTGCGCCTTTAGCGCCGGCAGCGGAAGCAGAAGAGAGTCCGGTAAATGAAGGAGTAGCTGCAGATGTTTCCCTTCCGGATGGTTCGACCGAGCCCGCCCTGAAGAAGAAACGGTATTGCAAATCGCATCGAGCAAGCCACGGACGATCGACATTGCTAACTTAAAACATTTGAAGGAAACTACGCGGAAAAAAGGCCTTCGCAACGGATGAGATTGAGCTTCGCGCTGGCGGAAAGCGTTACTCCAGTGTAGCAAGAGCTCTTCCCAAACGCGGGTAGCCCTGAAACTTCCATAGCTACATTTAACAGCACTCATTTTCATCCCGTCCTGACACATGTACAGTATTCGTCACAAATATTCATCGTCCTCCTCGGAAGACCAATCGAGATCTCCGTCCTCGATTGTTAACGAGGCCATCGTTCCGTCCTCTCCCAACGCCGAAGTGCTGAACACGACCTCTGCGATTCCCGGTTTCTGCGGTCCAACCAACTTGACCTCAGTCTGAGTGGACTGTCTCCTGCCCTTGGGCTTCTCGACCAACCCCGGATCGCTAGCGTTGCTCCACCTTGCGGCCACGGCTTCCATGGCTTTCCTCCGCACCTCTCGACCCTTCTTTCGCTTCTCTTCGTGATCCTTCGATCGACGTCGCTCGGCTTCCGCGATCCGATCGAGACGGAGTTGGACGATGTCCTGTCGAACCGTGGCGTCGCGGGCCATCTGCGAGTTCTCGACCTCGAGGGCGGATTTTTGGGTGAGGAGTTGTTGCGTCTTGACGATCAGGTGACGGAGATGATGGGAGAGTTTCTCGTTCTCGGCGTCAATGGTGGCGATATGGCTCGTCAGATATCCGTGCGCTTTCTGTTGTTGCGATGAAGAAATAGTCGGTGTGAGGGGAAAGATGATGAGCGGTTACGTTCTCTTTTCCGAGAAGGTGATACTTCGTGAGCGGCGCTCTCCATCTCTTTGATCTTGACATCCGTCTCCTTTTGAACTTTGATGCGTTCCTCCAGTAATGTTCTCTCCAGCTCCTGGATTTCGCTCCGGTGCACACGTTCAGCGTCTTGCATCTCACGCTGTAAACGTTCAATGTCGGCCTCGTGACGGGCTCTATGGGCCTGTAGTGTTGGCAACACCACTATTCGTCAGACATGGTCCAAGAGAAATAGGGCAGGAGATAGATGAGCCATGCGCACCATCACGTCCGAAAGACCGTTGACCTCTTCCTGTTTCTGTTCGATCTTTTCCTCCATCTCTGCAAGCTGGGCCCGAAGCGCTGCCGAATGGACAGGATATTGAGTGGTATGCTCGAGCCGTTCGGGAAACAATGGTCTCTGGTCTCATCCTACCCTCGATCTTGGCCTGATTCCTCAGCTCTTTCGCCTTCTTCTTCTCGAGGTAGGCGTCAAAATCCTTTTTGCTCCCATCGATCAACGAGTCGATAGCCGACTGCTTTTCCGATTTTTTAGATTCTAGATACAAGATGTACTCCGCCTGACACACGCATCTGGCGAGTAAGTTTACGGTAAGAACAAGGCGAATCGCGGTCGCTCGTACCGTATCCCGCTGACAAGATTCGATCTCGGTGCGGTACCACTCGTTTTCCGCTTTGCTACAAGTCTCCGGGAGACAAGATAAGAGTGCGGCAGATCGAATCGGGCGATGGGTTCTCTGGCTTACTGTCGGTCACATTTCGCCTTGTATTCCGCCAGCTCTGCTTCCAACGTGTTCAATCTGTCGACATCGGCAACAGCACCGGTCAGAAACATGAACGGTAACATGCATGAGGATACCTTGAACGAACCTAGCCTGCAAGACAGACTCGTCGAGATCGTCCAGACGAAAGTCACCCTGTGCAGCACCTTTCTTGCTACCCTTGATGATCTGCTTTGCGACTTGGGTTCCTACCGCCACCTTCTTTTTGGCAGCACTCTTGACGGTGGTGCCTGGGGGGACCGGAGTGGATGGGGTGGCGGGGAGGGATAATGACACATCTTCTGGTGGTAGCAATGATAGTGCTGGATCTATCGCGGCGCTGAGGGCCGACTGAGAGCCAGCTGCAGACATCATCTTTGCCGAGGTCTATTGCCAGTGCTCGCCGAAGGTCTACGATTTCCTCCACAGAAGTCACAGAAGTCGCCAAAGGTCTACTGTCGAAAGGCTTATGTCAGCGGTCCTTCCGCCCGGTCGCAAGCCTCGCAAGCTGCTTGCAAAACGCTAAAGGTGCAGACGTTTCCGCAGAAACGGATCGCATATACATCGCTTCAAAGAGCCTTTCCTACAGAATCTGAGGAAAAAAGACATAGATAGCATGTCAAACCTTCATCTTCATCTCGAGGACGAGCCTGAATCAGAGCGGCAGGACCGTGCCGTAAGTCAAGACTACTTCCCCGTTTCCTGCAAAACCCTTCTTTTGCGACCTTGATCTTACGGTTCCTCTGCAGGAAAACCAACGTCTTGTCACCCGTCTCGCATCAGATGAGCAAAAGAAGGCTGCTACCGAGCTCCTCGTATCGGAGGCGCAAGTGGGTTCAACAACATCTACCCGTCATTTCGAAACCTGGCACCTGACAGCGGGTGCTTCTTTTCCAGACAGACATAATCCGCAAGGTCGCGGCAAAGGAAGCCGATCGTGCGATGGAAGAAGAACGGTCGAGAAGAATCGCTGAGGAGGATCTGGCTCACACTCAGGAGCAGATGCTCAGGAACGCGGGGATATCAAAGGCCAACAAGGTGCGACAAGTCGCGATATGGGTTCCTTTCCCCATTCCTCAAATGGACTTACGTGAACGACTCCACGCTAGCTCGAATCGGAAGAGCAGGCCCGACGTATCCTTGAAGCAACAAAGTCAGCCGTGCTATCCGAAGCGGTGCGAAAACAGACTCAGTCCGTCGCTGACTCGCTCATGGAAGCCGAACGGTAAACGAGATGGTACATGCGCGACCGAAAACCTCACTGCTTTCTGACTCCCACCCTCTCGTTTTTCAGAACCCGCTTGACCACCAGCCCACCAGCGTTTGAAGCCGCGACTCAGAAGCAAGCGGTCGAACAGGCCGTTGTGGCTGCCGTCGCCCAACGGACAGCCTCGCAGGATAGTCTCTTCGATCACAACAGCAGCATCAGCAATTCCGTCAACGTCAACGTCAACGTCAACCCATCCTCCAACCGAAGACCTAGCGATGGAACTGCCATCTCCACTGCTCCGGACGCTCATTACACGTATGGTTCGAGTGGAGCAGCACCGGCTTCTGACGACAATCGCAAGCAGTCGTTGGTCCCGAGGTCGGTTGGGGATGAGGAGGAGGATCACGTTGATATCACGGTCGACGCGGAGGGAAGGGAGAAGGCTTCGTTGGGTGCTAGGGCAGTGGCGGCTGTCAAAGAGGTTCTCGGAGTCGGGTCTAAATGAGATTATGAATGAACCGAACCAAAAAAAGGATGGTGCAGATATGCCACCGTAATTGTCTATGGAGATCGTGGCCATGGAGCTTCTTCTACTGTCGCCTAGACTCTAGCTTCGCCTGATCCCATGCTGCTTGGAGCTCGTTCCAGTATACCCTCCCATATGTCATGTAAAGATATCCGACAGCGGCGCCAGCAAGGTGGGCGGCGTGATCGAACATGGCCCATCCACGAACCAGCCCTAATATGTCGAGTCCGACCATAACAGGAACCAGATCGCCCATCGTAAACGAGATGCCGGGAAGGAACACGATGCCGACGGGAAGATGTGGGAATATTGTGGCGCATCTGCAAGAGGTTGTCGGATGATCAGAAGATGCGAATGAGCCCGAATCAGGCGATAACTTATCAGCTCACCCTGCTAGAACCGCCCAAATGGCTCCACTAGCTCCCAGGCTCGGTCTCGGAGCTCTCAGCCTGTTAAGCCAGAGGACTGACACGAGGTGGCTTCCCAGACTCGCCAGGACCGCCGCAGCCATGTAGAATGCCACAAACTGCTCCGTGCTGCCCAAGGCGCGATCCTGCAGCAACGGCGCAAAACCGACCAACGCATACATGTTGAAACCCAGATGCAACAGTCCCTCGTGACTGAAAGCACTTGTCAAAAGCGTGTAAGACCTTCCGGACATCGGATGATGCGCGAAATGCCGCATCATGAATCCCCTCCACGGCAAGGGTCTCCAGCACAGGAACACGGCAGCGTTGACGCCGATGATGGCGTATACTGCGCGTTGAGCGGGACCCGTGTGGGCGTACCAGTCCTTCAGCATGCCCGATATCCTCGATATGGGATCGGCAGGGATGGGATCGCCATAGTGTCGGGGTTGAGGACGGAACAGGTCGGTGATAGGTCCTAGATATCCACGTTGGTTCCGCTTCTCGGCCGTGTCCCAGCGATCCTGAGCCCGCATGTAGCTGCCCACTCCGAATGCTATTCCGACGACTGCGGCCGAGAAGAGAACCGGTCGGAGGATCCGAGGTTTGTTATATGATCTCCATTCTGGCTGTTCCGTGAACGGCTTTGGGTCAGAAGAGTTGTATTGCGGTGGTGGGAGATCCTTGACGGAAGGGTTGAGATGGTCGTAAGGTTGTTGTGGCCGCAGGTCGATCCGCCCGATGGGTTGACGGTTGAGTGTTTTCCGTGGTGTGACTGGAACGCTTCGGAGTTGGCGGGCGGGAAGGAGGAGAGCTGCGGCGGAGCAGTGCTGAAGGAAGGATAGGCTGGGAGCGTGCCATGGTTGAGCCGAGCACCGAACGCTTCGCCAGACGGACGAGCAGCCGAGAGTGGACATGGACGAAAAGGTACCGGAAAGCGGAACGCAAGTGATGCCGATTGCCGAGGAGTCGTCAGGAGTGCGGTGCAGACTTCAAAAGGTAGAACGGAAGCGGGAACATGACGACAACCCGCCAGGCTCTCAAAAGGCCCAGCAGGCTGCTCGACTCCCCCTCCAGCAACCTGTACCGGTAAACCGCCAAACAGCAATGGGTGCTCCTGTACAGGCAAAGGCCGTCAAGGCAAAGTCTTCGCTTTCCTCCTCTCTGTTCGTCCCAACTGTCGTCGGTCTCCTCAGCATCGCCGGTTACTTCACCTGGATACGCCTGAACCACGGTCCCTATCATCCAGTCCCTTGCGCAACCCTCTCGCTCGGATGCCCCAACTATCCAATCAGCGGACATGTCGCAGAAGGCTTCGAGGCCGTCCGGACCGAGTTCCAGCGCAACTTTGAGGAGGGCGAAGAAGTCGGGGCCAGCTTCTACGCGTGGAGTGAGTTTGGACTGGATACTCTCTCGAACCCGTTCATCTCCCTTTGTTCTGTTCTGATGTTTCGAAAACTGCAGTGGATGGAAAACCCGTCGTTGAACTTACCGGTGGCTTCTTCGACACCACCCTGAACCAATCCAGCCCATACACTGAGGATGTGCTCCAGCTCGTGTTCTCCAGTGGAAAGGCGGTGGTAAGCCATCACGTCCAAGAAGGCGACCGAAACGACGCTTGACCTGTCTCCGATTTTGCCCGCCAGGCCAGCATCGCAGTTGCCCACCTGGTGTCCCAGGGGCATATCGCTTACACGGACAAGATTTCTACGTACTGGCCAGAGTTTGCTCAGGGCAACAAGGAGAACGTCACGCTGTCCGATCTGATGGGTCACCGAAGCGGTCTATCGTATCTCGATCCCTCCAGGGCGCCTTCTCCCGAGGATATCCTGGACTTGGATGCACTGGCGGAGAGTCTCGCTGCTCAGCCGCACAACTTTGGCGGACGTACCACGGCGGGATATCACGCTGTTACCCGCGGGTGGTACATCAACGAGGTCGTGCGAAGGAGTGACCCGAAGAAGCGCACCCTCGGCGCTTACATCGAAGATGAAATTGCGGGCCCGTTGGGCATCGACTATCACTTGGGTCTCGACGAGTCTCTTCACTCCAAAGTCTCGCTTCTGGTCCCTTACCCGACTCTGCACATGATCTGGGCTATTTTTTCCCCGCGGTCGTGGCAGAAGGAACCCGTGCCGCCTACCATGATGGACGCGGTTCTGAAGACGAGCTCATACAGTCATAAGTCGCTTATTGGCAGTGGTCCCAAGTTTCCTTGGTACGGTCGCGCCTAGGACAGCGTTATCTGGTTGAAAATGCATCTAAAAGCGCGATTGCTTTTGTCTGTAAAGGTATCAGATGTGGCCACGTGGTTACAACAAGAAGGAGATCTGGAGCGGGGAGTCTCCTTCGTTCGGTGGCATTACCAACGCCAAATCGGTAGGACTGTCTCTTCTCAGCTTTTCTGTTGCCCTTTCTTGAGTCTAACCTTTTTGATGTTTCAAGCTCTCGCGCCTCGCAGCCGTCATGGCCAACAGCGGTGTGGATCCCGTCACCAAGAAGGTTATCATTCCTCTCCAGACCCTCGAGACAGCTCTCACACCTCTACCCAAGCTCCACGACGTTGTCCTCGACCGCGTCATTCCCTTCCTGACGGGCGGTTGGGGTGAGGTCGAACACCTTATTTGGGGCGAAAAGTGGGTCGGATGGGCAGGTGCTGGTGGAAGCATGATCTGGTGGAACCGAGAGGAGAACCTCGCGTTCTCGTACGCTATGAACGCCGTCAAGTGTGAGTTAACCCATACCATGATACTTTTTGCTGGTTCCGGCGGATTTCAGCCCATTGCTAATAATGTCTCTTTTGCGTTTGTCTTTCCTGTAATCAGTGCAATCCCTCGGCGACAAGCGATCGTGGCGTCTTATCCAGGCGTTTGTGGAAGGCGTTGATAAGAAGAAGGGTCGTACGGTTAAGCGTTACGTTGGTGATGTTGTCGTAGATGAGATCCCTCCCCCAGTTTAGTTAGATGTCCGAGCTTTAGCCCACACAGACCTTAGTTTTCTTGTTTTTCCCTTACAGACAGTCCCTGCGTTCGAATATATTACTGATCATCCAGCATCATCAGCGGTATCCCTACAAACGCGGTTCCAGCTAGCCTCGCCTTCTCTTACGATCGCCCCTGCAGATGCGTCTGGAAGGAAGCATCGGTCCGCAAGGACCTCCGACGCGTTCTACCGCCACCGCCAACAATGGCATGCGCAACCAAGTTTCTCCCCTGCCAGGCCAGGCGTGGAAGCACCCCGCCAACATACTGAGGCTCCCCATTCTACAGCCTTTCAGACGTCTTGAGGATGTTTTCTCAACAAACCGTCTGTCTCTCGCTCATCCAGGAAGGTTTCACTCGACTGCAGAGATAGGATTCCCCGATGCTTCTATTCTCCGGATTCCCACAATGAAACGCGTGCCTTCTTCGCTCCCCTTCCACCAGTCGACGCACCGCGGCCGCGCGTCACGCGCGAGTCGTCTTCCTCTTCCTTTTGCCGCCAGGACGTCCCTCCTCATAGATCGCTTCCGCTCGTGTGCCCAAAGCTCCGCTCGGGAACGATAAGCGGGTGCATTTGAGCTAGATACGTGACGGCCCACCTAGAACGACGCCCAAGACGAGAGAGTCAGAACAGAGCATCGCGATCCCGTATCTCTTCGAAGGATGAGCTCACATGGTCCAGGTGCAGACTAGCGTCAGGGATAACACGGTACGGTAGAGACTAGAAGAGGAAATGTGCACACACAAGTCAGTCGGTCGACGCGGTGGGAAACCAACAGTCCCCTCCCTCTCTCTCGACGCAGCGAGAGAGAAT
>JADGJA010000472.1:0-17479 GCA_027596035.1 Thoreauomyces humboldtii | reverse complement strand
GGGTAGAGGCAGAGGCAGGATACCTCCGGGGTAGTTAGCGCTATTAAAAAAACCCCACGCTTACTTTGGCTTCACTTACTTTGGTGGGTGATCAAATGTAAAAGGGTTCGACAGGGTTCTGAGTCAGCGGGAAAGAAACTCCGCTAAGAAAGCCGCCTGGGTGGGTGGTCTGGTTATAGGTGGGCAACAACGACGGTTCACCCACCACATGGGAGGGGGGCCGTCACTCTGCTTCACGTCTCGGAAGGGTCCATGAATGAGGACACAGTAAGCAAATCAAGATACTGGTTGGTTCTCGCCTTTCCCCATATCCTCAACATCCTCCGGTTCCATCTTTGGGTTCTGGTTCTTTCCCTGATCAGTATCTCTCTACGCATGTACAGGATCTATGCATGCCATGTCATCTACGATATACTCTTCGAAAGCGGCGATGCTGTCGCCTGTTCCGCCTAGTCTGTCGCTCTCGCGAAGAGCTTCGCTGCCCCTACCGTCGGATCATCACCCTCTGGCAAGCGAGGTGTCACATCTGGGCTCTCAACCACAGCTGTCCCAGCAACATGATGTACGACCTTTGATCGAAACCAAGCATAGGTTACGAAGGCCATCTATTGCCAGCAGTGGAGGCGAGTCGCCACCCACAGCTCTCTGGTCCCTGCCTTCGACTCCGGTCTATGCTGTACCGTTGCCGCCGCCGCCAATGCGTTCCCCACCAGCCTCCAGCCCAAACTCCTATGGTGAGAATCTACGAAGGGCCGCTACTCCTCCGCTAGGATCACAGCAGCAGCCACAAGCACGACCGTCAACAGGTAGTCGGCCAGAATCACCGGTCGGAAGTCGTCGTACAGGACAGGACACCTCCGTCGCCGCACCTTCCGCGCAGCCTCCACGTCCTCAGCCACACCCTTTACAAAGAAGATCGCCATCCCCATCCTCGAGCGAGCACTCGCAGCAGCAACACCACCGAAGCCCTTCTCAAGGCGCTCCACCTTCTTCGCCGCGCTCCCTCCCTCGCCGGACCCGACCGCTTCGATCCGTCCTGGAGATGCCTACACCGATGGATCTGGATCCAGATGATCTGGAAGCATCCCTACCATCCCCACCATCAACTTTGTCCTCGCCCGCCACTTCCTCCTATCGAGCCGGATCGAAGACGCCACCACCCGTCCCACCGCACTCTCGCCATGTTCATCAGATATCACCGAAAAAAACCACTGCCACAGCCTGGGATGTGAACGACTCTGCACCTGTCCTACCAGAGCTACCAAAAAGCTTTTCCGTTCAGCCCCAAGCGAAACCTTTGCAGCAGCAACGTTCACGGTCTACCAGTAGACGGCAGACTTTCCTGGTTGGGATCGATGGGTCTCCCCATTCCAGCGGTGCTTTCGACTGGACGGCGAAATTTGCGCTTCGCCATGGGGACAACCTCGTCGTCGCGAGGATACTGGACGAGGTCAGCATAAAAGCTCAGTACGTTGCGGATCAGCTGAACGGAACTCGGTATCTGGAGATGGAGCTAAAGGATCATGTATGTTTTGCACATGCGATGAAGAGCAGTTGACCAAAAGACAATGGTGCTGATATACTCTGAACTGCAATAGGCATCAAAGCTGTTAGACCACTACATCCCCCGGTTACGAAGGCTTGCTCCTGACACGAATGACGTGGCCGTAACAGCCAAAGTCAAGATTGGGCAGCCAAGGGACGTGTTGTGTTTGCTGGTGCGAAAGGAATCCATTCTTGAACAATCATTTTCCTTTTCAAACGTTTTCTAACACTGTTTTCGGTTGCTTCTGTAGTCCAGTGAGCTACAGGCAGACCGCCTTGTCCTCGGGAATCGGGGGCTGGGCGCCATCAAACGGTAACAAGCTGTACTCCAGATTCGAGACACCGGGTTTCATGCGATCTAACTTTTTTATTTCCCCTCATACAGTCCGACCTCCCAGACAACCTCCGCATCCACATCGATCCAATGCGGCTCGGTGGCTGCCTTTTGCCTCGATCACGCCCTGCAACCCGTCACGGTGGTTCGGTCAGCATCGGGACCCAGAGACGAGATACCGCTGATGCTGGTGCACGGAGGGAATATCGGCTGCACTACGCCTGGCAGTGACGTGGGGTCCGGCACGTCGACGAGCTCGCATGGTGGACATCGCGATGGGTTCTACGCGGTCGTATAGTGTCGAATCCAGGCCACTGACATTTGTGATTTTTGTTTTCCTGTTTTTCTTGGGGGTCACGGAGCGACGAGATGGACGTTCCCCGTGCTTTTTTTATTTTTTTCTGATTGATTGCCTGGTAATGACAGGTGCATGGCCGTAACTGGATCGTGAAGTTCCCGTGGAGCCTCGAGAGATGCACGAACAAGCGACCACGTTTTCGGATGTACATTCCCCGTTTCAGCTCAGACATGGCATACAGTCCCTATGGGATCGTTCGAGTCAGTAGTTCCACAGCATGTCCTTTTTTGCCTTCAGGAACTACGCAGGTTAGTGGGGTATAGCGCACGTTAGATAAAAAGAGGATTCGACAGAGCCCATCGAGCAAAGTACGATTATGTGAGTAAGAAAAGTCCCAAAAGTCATGTATTAAAGTCGTAGAAGCCAAAAAAGATAGGAAAGTAGGGTGCGGGATTATACAAGGGGTTGCCAAGAGTGCGTGCTCGGGTCGTTGAAGGATCAGCACTTTAAGACTTCGACCTTGTTTGACTTTGACTTCTGTTTTTGCATGACCATCAACGGCGGTGCCCATCCAGCGAATAGGAAGTTGTTGAAGTGGGTGCGGACATCTTTATGCGTCACGCCAGCGCGGTCTGCGGGGGTGCGCGGGGCAGAGGGGCTGTCGGTGTGGGCAGGCTTGCTCTTGGGAGCTCGCTTTTTGCTGGATGGGGATGCCCTGGAAGGAGGCGCGATGCCCCAGCGCATGAAGTCGTTCAGACGATCACTGCTGTCTGGAGAAAGACCGAGACCGTGCGATGGCAGACGGACAGAGGCGTGGTGGGGATCGGCTGCGTTGGTTTTCTTTGCGGGATACGACGAGGGGCCTGGGCAGTATGCTGGGCACTCGAGAGCGTAGGAGGGAGGCGGTGTCGAAGGTTGCATTGCTCGTTCTGTAAAGTCGCTTCTGTTGGCAAGGATTGTCTGGTTTGTGCAGGTGGTGTGAGTGTGATGAACAAGGCCGGAAGACCGACACCCCATCGGCTTTTATACAGTATGTCAACTAGTTCGACTGATTACCTCCATGACTATGTCGGAAAGAACATGTCCACCGTGGGAGGAGCAAGTAAACACGTCCACCACTTCCGGCTGGAGCTGAGTAGCGCTTTCACGATTCCCCGACCTATCAAGCTTTAGGACGGACATCGTGGGCCATACGGCGCTGTCGACTATGCTAGGAGAAAAAACATGAATGTCGGTGGAGAAGCCGCTGAGCGGTTCATGAGCTGAGCGGCGTTTCTTTTTTTTTTTCCCCCACGATATGCAGCATTGACAAAAAAAAATAGACACTAAAACGTGATTCCCTGCGTGAAGCGGTCGTGGCACAACCGCATATGCTGCCACAGTCTCGTGTGAATGTACCACAAGGTCATATCAGTGTGCCAATGATCTCAGAACTGGGTGAGGAAGTTCACCGGCGAAACTTCTAATGTTCGCAGGTTCACGAGGACAATGGTCCTCGATGCCGCAAAGGAGGGCAGAATAACAACGCGCGTGCGCCCGAGCTGGTCTGCATTGCATCAAACGGCTTCAGCCACCTGCTTAGTGCTGGGACAAAGAGAGCAAGACACCTTCTTACCTTCGATAACGGACGTTTGATACTTTGGTTGATTCCCTATTACGTAGATATTTGGCCTGTTTTTCAAAACGAAGGGGTCATCTTCCTTATAAGGATGGCACCCTGAGAAAGAATCGATCGGTCAGTCTGGCGTCGGCGACCATATAACGGACGCCACGTACATAAGGTATCCGGCGCGGTGGGTGCTAGGTGTGACCATTGTAACGTCTTCTCCGACATGCTAAGGCGATCTTCGCTTGCAACGAACCGGAAGATGTCATCGAGTGTCTGACCAGAGGTTGCAAGAAGACTGCAAATTTCCGAGGTACTGGATCAGTCTCAAATACCGCAGTCCAGTACGTCGCCAACGTACCTCACGCCTTCAATCTCGGCCTCGTAAGGATTCGTCACGGGATGGAATGTGGAATATCGCGACGTTTTGGGAAAGACGGCATAATGTATAGCCTGTTGGGGTAGAGAGTAGTTGGCTGGGTCGGTCGGTCCTGGCAATAGGTCGACGGACACGGTTTCGCAAATCTCGGCGAGAAAGCTATCGAGTTCCTTCAGAGGCCCGGCATCAAACATAGCTGTCTCGGCGCCGTATTTGTTGCGAGTCTAGAGGAGAGTCAGGTTAGGTTCGGCCACTTGCATCACAAATCGCGTTCGCGCCGCACCGGTCGCTTGTCGTCCGCAACAGGCTTTGGTTTCGAGACGCTGTTGCCAGCAATCACTACACGCACGATGCTTGCGCTCTGCTTTTGATCCTGTTCGGGCCGCTGTAAGTGACAGATCAAACCTTTCAAGACTAGTGCGCAGAAACTTACTTGCGTGGTGCCGATCTCGCCGGTGAGGTAATCGGTAAGAAGCTGTAGTTCGAGGCCCACGTCGTCGGCTCCGATGCTCAGGCCAGACACAAGCGCCACAAACTTATCCTCTAAGAAGGTAATAGCTTCTCCATCAGAGGTCCCTTCGAGGATATGGAAGACTGCGTATTGTTTACCGGTCGCGTCGGGAAACGGTTTTTGTGGTTTCAAGGCTGGATAACAGATATCGACAACTTCGAACTCGCCCGCTGCCGTTTCGCATCCCAACACAGCCATCACAATGCCTGAAAAAGCCAGGCTCGAGTGAGATCATGCCGCTAGCTAGAAGGCCGAGGGTTTCTGAAGATCGTTACCCGTGACCAGCATGGTGCTTTTTAGGATGGCGCCCGTAAGCTTCACACGACCCGACTCGTCTTCAAGAACCACCGTGTCCTCCTCTGTGGCGTACTTTTCCCGTGGTGGTGGGGCAATGATCCAATGCTATGCGAGCGAAATCAGCGTCAGAGAGAACGCCTAGAAGAGAGGGACACAAATGGGGATTACTTCTTGAGTGACTTCGTCCAAAATGTTGGGTTTGAGCGGCATGTCGACGTAGACGGTCCCGACAATGTAGCACACTTGACCGGCGAGCACGTCGAGGACCTTCGACACCAAGGTTGGGTTTGCTGAAAAGACCATACTCAGCGAGCTAGCAGAGATCCAGGAGCTCTGCATGGCAACCCACATACATTCGCTTTTCCCCCACCGTTCTGTCGCGGCTGCCATGGCTCTTGGCCTTAGCATGTTGAGTCGCATGTAGTATATACCCGCATACTGCTGCGTGTAGTTTCGTTCTTTGACCTTAAATCTATCTTCATCGACTGCAATCCTTACGGAACCTCGTTGAAGCTTGTCGTTCGAGTCTTCTCCGGCGGCTGGGGTTTCCAGGAAAGATTCCAGGCAGCTGGAAGCAGAAAGGTTGCGTCAGAAAAGACGGACCGACTTGTGGTTGCCAGACTTTGCGACGAACCCCTCAGAGCTGCGATCCATGTTTTCCGAAGCGAGCGCGGTTAGCATTGGGTTTCGTCCGTGCGCTGCGAGATGCACAAAGCTGTTCGGGGACAATGCTGGGCAGCGAAATGAGGTCCAAGGCGCTCTGTCCGGCATATCGGACGAACTCCAAGTTACCGGTACCGGGTACCCGGTAATTCAAGTCACCGGCAACGCGGTGGCTGGTTTCGAAACTTTCGACTGATCCCTTCCCAAAACTCCTCCTCGAGTTGAGTTTGCGGCTCAGAGCGCCCCTACTTGTGTACGCTGATATATTGCGTCCCTTTAAAGGGATCTCCCCATCATCTTTTAGATTCTTCATTCGTTGTCTATCGTACAAATGAGCATCCGCAAACACAAACGAATAATTCGGGGAGACGGGCGGTCTTGCAAGCGTGTACCCGGAAACCCTTCTGAGAGCCATGCTACTACTGCCACCATCCAGGAGCAGGTACGTGTCTGTTCCATTTTCCTTCACTGTCTCATCCCTCTTTCGACACCCTTCCGGCACCCTGTGGGAGTGTGATTTTGATCGCGAGGATAGGGGCGGAAGGGTCTCCCGGCTCTCCACACTCTCCACGTCCGTGCTCGATCGGCGAGCAGGCGAGGCGGTCGGGTTTTCTATAAAAGCCACTAGCAACGACTTCCATCCCTCATCCGTCACTGCCTCCTCCCCCTTTCATATTGCTAACGATGCGTAATCCTTTCAAATCCATGTCTATCCGAACAAAGCCGGCTATGATCCAGGGCTTCGAAGTGCTTCTCACAGGCCAGGTCTGGAGTTCATTGCCCCCCTCAACAGCTTCATTTTTCACTGCATCCTTACCAGGTCTCTCTTTTTTAGACTCTTGCCACGGTTGCGACATTGCCTCTCATCTGCGATTGGCCCGCTGCACAGATGCAATGGCCCAACGACTCCACCGGCGCGTCGACGGGTCCTGCGAACAACCCGGTTCTGAGGGCCGGCTTAGCCCTCCTCACGCAGCTCTTGCGAAGCACCCCAGCGCTGGGCCTGCGGGACTGCGGATCCTTTCCAACGATGTGCAATCCCATTTCTCTCTTCTCCGGGCACAGCACAGCGCGAACAAGCTTGTAGACAGTGGATTAATGAAAAGACGAAATAAGATAAGT
Source organism: Thoreauomyces humboldtii (assembly GCA_027596035.1). Classification (NCBI taxonomy): domain Eukaryota; kingdom Fungi; phylum Chytridiomycota; class Chytridiomycetes; order Spizellomycetales; family Powellomycetaceae; genus Thoreauomyces; species Thoreauomyces humboldtii. The sequence continues at coordinate 10,724 of JADGJA010000472.1, read as the reverse complement.
GCTGGAGATGTATGTCGTGAAGTGGGGGGGAGATGGATGTGTGGGGGCCTAAAAACCCGGTTGATGCAGAAATAAAGAGGGAATTAAGCGGTGTAGGAAAGGGGACCACCTGATGGAGGATCAGGAGGACCCACCTCATGGTTCCCAATGTTCGGTGGGGCACCCGGCGCCCCAGGAGTACCTATGGTATGCACTGTGACATCGATGTCCCAGAAAAGCATGGTTTTTAGAATGGTACGAGTGGAGACGCGCGTCAAATGAATCATTTTAGACAGAAAACAGCGGTGGGGGGTTAGAGAGGGCACAAAAAAAGCACAGTAAAGAAAAACCCAAACAGGTGCGAACAAACATACAGAAACAAAAACCAGTGGAGTGATCTCCCACGCGAATGGTCTTAACGAATCAAACAGGGTATTCATGATCGATCAAAGCAGGCGGCGGTCATGGCAGTTACAAGGTCTGGTCCAGCGACGCCGCACGTGATCTCCAACCATTCCAAGAAGCACCTTTTCTGCGGTTGTGTCAGCAGGTCCGGGTCTTCGCCGAGGGCTTTCAGCAGCGATGGAAGGACGTGCGTCCGATAGTGAGTCACATATGCGGGGTGCGTCGCAGCCAGGAAAAGGTTCTGATCGGCATCCACCGCCAATGACCCCGCAATGTGGTGACCGATGAAGACGCCAGGGGTGGCGATTGGTATCAGGGGCCCTCCGGAATAGCCTGGCAGTGTCGTGCAGTCGTGCGTTGAGATTCGTTGACCGGGCGTGACGATCGAGCCGGGTGAGACGTTCAAGACGTCTTCGCGAAACAGCCGTCCCAGCTTCGCTGTCATGGTGGTAAGTTCATTCGCGTATAGATCGACGTCGTGGCGCAACGTCGAAAGCTTGGAGGATGCGGCCGCCAAGGCGTCTTTGGCTCTTGGTGCGCCTGGGTATCCGGCAGCGACAATAAAGGCGGTGGGACTGCTCGGGACTCCAGGCACCAGAACCTTCAAGCACGCCCGGCTGCTCGAAAGGAAGGCAAAATCGCTCTGATATTTGCAAGCTGAGTGATCCACAGGGTCTTCATCCTCGGATCCCTCAGCCGGAAGCATGTGTCGCAGGTGCTCTGGTAGATTCGCGGAGTCGTCGGCGGCTTCGATAGGGGAAGCTTTGAAACCCCGCACCAAGGCATTGCTGTCGGAGGTATTGTGAGAGGTCCGGAACTGGAGACGTGCAGCTGAAACGTTCTCCATCGGCTGGATGTTATGGCGAGCAGTCTGGAGGATGCTGGGTGATACATAGAATGCCGTTCCATGGAATGACGGGGGGGTTGCGGCCTCGTCTTCGGATGGGCCCGTAACGCGGAGGAGCACCGTGGTAGCCTGCAAGAAAGGACCCATATCTTTTGGGCCCCTAACCATCAAGGCGCCGTATGGGTTGTCGTAGTCGTTGACTTTGATAGCATCGTTATGAACTTTTTCGAGGTACTTCGCACTGTATGTGAGCTTCCTCTTTTCCGGGTTGTACTGATAGGCGAACTTCCAGCCCAGAGGCACACTGCTGCCGCGGAAGCGCAGCGCCGTCTCCTGCTCGTAGAACTGCGCCAAATGGAAACCGCCGCCTTCGTCCTCGGCCGGGATCAGGATTGTCGGGTACTTGGACATTGTGCAGGGTACGGGATCGATCGCAAGAGGGGATGCGCGGGTGGAGGCTGCCTGATGCAAGCGCGGGTCGAGCTGCGAAGCGGGTGCTTTTAGGCTGACATTCTACTCAGCGGTCGAAACCGCGGTCGTTTGTTTGTTTATATATATATATGGAATGCATATATGATACGTGCTGACAAATTTTAACGTTTGTGAGCGAAAAATTAGCTGTATTGAGTGGAGCATAGCTCGCGTTGGGCCTTCATTGCACATTGTCTTTGCACGCGATAATACTACAGACATCCTGTGTTACACCCTACCCACGACCATTGCACGTGATGCAGAAAGCCACGTCTCTCCGCTTCAGCTGTCGAGGGAAAGATCCAGACCGCCGCACGGACACCCAGCACAACGATCTACGACTACTGCCTCCGTGCATTTGCTAGCGAAGCGCCGAAGTTCCCACGCCACATCCGAACGAATTCGAAACCGAACGAGGACGACACGCAAGCTTCGTAACAACTGCGCAACGTGGAACCGTCCCGTACTCGTAGGTGCCAAAGCTGGTCATGTCGAGCTTTGCAACCGCACAGGAACACACGCTGTGTGTCAGACTCGAAAGGGGACCGTTCGCCGGTCCCGCGTCGAACCGCAGTGCCTGCCGATCCCCGCCACAGAGCCCTCCACCAGGCTGGAAGTCATTCATCTAACCAGCCATACCAGCGGACGCGGGGCAACACCTCTTCTTACTGCTCCACAGATTCGAGGTCAGATCATCGCCAATTGGCCCCTGCTTGCCGTCTCAGACGCTGTCGAGTCGGAATCGTGGGAAGGGATGACGCTCCTCAACACCGCGGGCCCTGTCACCATCTTGATATCCGGGCGCCTGTTCAGGGCAATGTGCGCTCCCAGCAACCCGACGGAAGCCGTAATCCTTGCCTACGAGTTCGCCCTTCGTCGTCATGCACGAACTGGCTCATATGCTTCAGTTCAAGTGAGTCATTGCAGAAACTGCAGCGTGTTCGATCACAGCGACGTATATAATGTTGTCATTCTTTGCAGGCTCGGGTTTGCGAACACTTTGCAGCCAAATGGCAACGCTTGGGGAACTCCCCATGGAATCCTTCACGGGGAGGCAGGCGAAGCATGGGAATTGAACATTTTGGGGGGAGTCACTGGAATCGTGTCCGACGACCGGCTCATCAAAGGAAGGCCGGTGGGTCTCTGGTCGCTTTTCCAGCTTTCATCATGCATTACTTAACTTCTACTTTTCCTTCATTTTCTTATTCCAGGAAATCTTCGCTCTGACGTTTGAGGATGTGGACCAGTCCCTCCGCCTCGTACCTCTTTGTCATCTGACCACCCTCCTGAGTGCAGCTTTTTGGGCAGGCATTCCGACACTCGCAGCCATCGCATTCCCCAAAACTGGACAAACTCTACCCGGGTACTCGGGGGTCGTCGGCCATCGTCTTGGGTGGAGATATGTCGTCCGCCACGTGGATCGAGGCATGTCTCCAACCCCACCTTCTCCGACAACACCGGGCGCCCTTGCAGCTGGCGCACCTATGCCTGCGTACAGATACCATCTGCTACCCCTTTCGGCGATGTTCTCCGCTTTGATCTCGTGAGATTAAGGTAGTTTTCTTGTGGTATTTTCGCGGCATAGGTACGCCGGCTGCACGGGCGCGTCGGGGAAGGAGGGATTGGAGACATGCCTCGATCCACATGGCGGACGACATATCTCCACCCAAGACGATGGCCGACGACCCCCGAGTACCCGGGTAGAGTTTGTCCAGTTTTGGGGGATGTGACGTTCTTGCTGAGTTCCCATGTTGGCAGTGCTGGCGGCGCCTCACCGGCGGCAGTCCGCCCTCATGAACATAGCAGGAGTCTGGACGCCGGCGATAGTCAAACAATTGATACGGCGTCCAGATTCCTGCTAGATTCATTGAGTTCCAGTAAAGCTCAAGCTTGCGCATCCCGCACAGAAAGCTGTCCAATTTCCTACCTAGCAGCTTTGGGATGTCCCCGCGGCCTGGCTGTGCCTCTTGAATACAATGTATACAATGCCTTGATGAAGGTATTGCTTATGGCTGGTCTTAATCTTGCTGGAAAGTCACATGTAAGACTTGCCTGAGTAGAAGGAAAGCAAGTCAGCAACCCCGATTTTAGTCATTCGCATCGTGGTGAAGTATGAAACGATCAAAAAGCTCTTTTCAACGTCTGTTAGTTCTTCGAGTCCTTATGTTCTGTGATTACATGGAATCTGATGAAAATTCGGCTTCTCGGGTATCCGTGACTTTGCCGTTGGTCTCGATCTAGAAACGAGGCGATCCTAAGTTAGCGGTACCTGATTGCCTCAACGCCCTCAACGCAGAGGAAAACCGACAGCGCCGTCTACGCTCGGTTGAGTTCACCGAAGACCGTCCTTAGGCTTTCACCTTGGTTCCCACGCTCTCTGAGCAAAACACAGCGTACTTGTGATATACTTGCGAGTCTGGGCATACAGAAAGAAGGTCGACAGGTTCAAGCATGTCAAGTAGCTCGCAGATGCTCAGCGACGAAGAGTGTCCGCTCAGCGACGACGTTCTCGAGGCTCTGAAGAAACGTTACTCTTACAATCCACAGGTCTCCTGGTGGGTTTCCGTTGGAGGTCTAGCAATCGTGAACAAAGCGAAGCACAAAGCTCCTGAGGCGAACCATACTGCGGTAATGTTTTTGAACTAGACGCTTGAAGGAACAATATCTTCCTATTAAGACACTTGTATTGTAAGGGACCGTCAACCGCTCCGGCTACAGACAGCGCAAAGCCTGAGAAGCCGTCGTCCAAGAAGACGAAAGCACCCCCTGCTCATCCAATGCGCTTTGATTCGCAGCCGTTGCGGAGATCTGCTCGTCATGCAGCTTCGGTCGCGGCGACGAGCCACACTGACGGAAGTTGATGTGAGAACCGCAGCATGAGAGAACCGGAGCCGGTAATCCGTTGCTAAAGCCAGTCTCTTATGTGCTGGGGATCAAACTGGAAGATGCGCAACTCAGAGACGCCATATTCAGAAGCGGGAGCAGCAGGCAAACTTGCGTGGGAAACCAGGATCAAGAAGGACCTCCTCCGTGTTTGTCGTCCATTGCCGAGACGTGCATACATCACCGTTTTCGGAATAAGCATGCCACCCATATCCAGACTCCCGAAACGTCTCCATCGTAACCGCAAAAATACACTCCACATGCAAACTCGCACTCTCCGTCATCGCAGTTGTGTATGTCAGTGGCTCGCACGGCGCTGAGAATTGCGCCCGTGTCGGTGTATGGAAATGACAGCGGACCTCCTCGTAGATCGTAGACCGCGCTGAGTTTGTTAAAATCGGAATTTCGGGCCAAAATGTCGGATGTTCGCTCGCCAGGCCTGCTCTGAAGAAGACTGGTTTCCATGTGTGCCAGGGCGCCTGTGAAAGTGCGGGATGCAAGTCTGATGAACGTTAGCTTCTGACTTGTGCTTTAGAGTTGATTCCTCTTGACCTACCTATTCCAGCGTGTGAGACGAGTTCCCCTCCAGTCTTCGATGCTGTTGATGAGAAGCTTTTCCAGCCGGACCTGTCGATCAATTATTTTCGTCGGATCTGCCGGTTGGTAAATAAGCTGCTCAGACTAGAAAATGGTCAGAAAACGTTGCTTGTGAGGCGTGGGGATTTTGTCATCCTTACTTGGATGCTTTGAGTCTCAGCACTTGAAATACCCTGTCGAAAGAAGGGTCGCCAGTGGCGGGCTACTTCGAGATCAAATTTCATACGCGCTGGGTCGCAATGTAGCTGGGTGTTAACCCATATCTAAAAGAGAGATGTTAGGTGCTCCTGTTATAGCAGCGAAAGTCTTCGAAAGGGACACACATTGGTTTGATCGAAGATCTGAGAAATCTCCAGAAGCGGACACTGAACATCGTTGCTGTCCCAGCTCTTCCCTTCCAGCGGATCCCAGAGCATGGGTCGCTGATCCTCGAGTGCGGCACAGAGAACCCAGGCTATGCTCCTGCCAGGTACATCTTTCCCGAGCACAACCTGACTTCGATGTATCCGGGGACAGCATTGGAAAAAGTTGCAGAGAAGGATAGCGTGCTCAACGGAGCCGCCAGCACCGAGACTCAAGAGCTGATCCGAGGTCAGCCAGACATTGCGAGAATACAGCGAGTTGGTGGGAAGGTATGGAATCAGAGATACGTAGCGGAGTAGCGCATATAACTCTAGCGGGAGGGTCGAAGGAGGCTTTTGCGGTCGAATGTATCGAGTTGCAAGAGCGGTGTGCCCGGATAGCGTCTCCACAATGGTTGATGAGCCTCGCTTTTGAGCAGAGCTAGGGAGGCTTGATTGAAACTTTACCGACGCACGTTGCAGGAATGGAGGATCTAGCGGCTCCAGCTGAATTAAATTACATGAGCAACACCTCGGCAGAAACAGAAGATTTTAAGCTGGGCCAGGAGTCACCTGAAGATCTTCGGGGTCTGGAGGGGCTGTCGGAGGATCCACCGTGATGAACATCTGAAGACTTGTCACCTGGGCAGCACTCGCTGGGGCTACTTTTTCGCCAGAGTCTTTGTATCCGACAAGAGCGTGCGGTAACGCTACATGAAAAGCTCCTGCAAGCTATCGAAATTGGTTGGTCGTCAACCCCGACCATGCAGCTACTATTCGCTCCGGATATACGTACTCGGACTTGTTGCTGAATTGTAGCGAAAGGTATCGTGACGGAACCAATCCATGCACGGTCATTTCTTTCATGAACAAATCGACTTCGATCCTCGAGCTGCAGACTAGATAAGTAGGTACTTATACCAAACTGAAAAGAAGGCAGAATAGCTACCTGCAGGAGATTGACGGCTATCTCGTCGAATATGTCGATGCGAACTAGCTCCGCACCAGCATCTCTGGCACCCCCTCGGAACGGGTCTTCGGGAAGAAGAACATCTAGACTCAACGTATGATTCCACTGTGGATTCGAGCCTTCTGCAGCTGTAGTTCGACAGATATCCCCTTGGAATTGGGCCTGAATAAATGGTCTCACCATCTGAAACAAAATCTGTCAGGAGTTTTGGATGACATCTGCGGCAATTTTGCCAAGGTAAAACGGTACCATCTGCTCCTGATTATCACTGACAGTTCCGTATTTCCGCGCGGGGATGTTGGTGCCTCGTAACACATGTATCAGAAGCTTGCAGTTTTCCACTTGATCTCCCACGACAGTCAATGCACGTCGATCATCTCGTGAAGGACAGAGGGGGCGGCGAGTGTTGAACCAATCGGCGAAAAACAGTTTTTCATCGGGTGCCGGCAGCAAACGCTCTTCTCGGATATAGTCCTCGTGGCGCTTTGCCCGAGGCTGATGAGAGCGTCGAAGGAGAGGGTGACTGCGGAGCCGTCGCAATAGCGGGACATCATCTTGGAAGACCCTTGGTTGCGGCGGTCCAAGTGACATGACCGACCCCGGGAAAATCTCGTCGGTAAGTGGAGCAGGGTCTTGGAGCTATTGACAGCGTTACCCTTACCTGTCAAAGCCGCAAAACGGAAAAGATGCCTGAAGTGCACATAACCTACCTGATTTTCACTGCGGTTCATCTCCTGCACGAGACTAGCCTCGATTTCATGATCTTGCAAAGGGATCGCCAAGGAGGCGCAGCTGGCGCCCAGCGCGCGTTTAATGTTGCGGGTAGTCAACAATCGGAAGCGTGCTTCAATCCTATGACTATCGCCCTGGTATCTTGCTAATCAGCAAGCAAATCCAACCATAATCAAGAGATTGCGTTCAAGCCGAACCTTCAAGTCCCAGGACATAGTGCGTATCCATCGCGGAATCTCGAGACGAAAGTGCTCTTTCTGGAAACTTGCAGCTTGCGCTGTTGTCAAGTTCCCAAAAAGCCGTAATTGACACGAACTTTGCGTGCGAGGATCGTTGGGATCTCTCGAAGCTTCTTGGTCCCATTGCTTTGAGCGGCCGATATGAGTTAACGGCGATTACATAGACTTGACTACAAGTCACCACGTACCCAAGCTTTCCAAGCGTTCAGAACCCCCGATGGGCGCAGCAAGCTTGCGAGAGCGAGTTCGTGACCGGGAGACGGTCGTTCTCGTCTAGGACGTTCCAAAACTTTACACGTTCAGAATGTCATCCTTGCCATTCTTCAAATAAGACTACTGACCCTGTAGAAGTTGGGCCAAGGATTCTGCCGGAGCTGTCGGCGCCCCATGCGCAAGAGACACGAAGTGCTCCGGATGACCACTTTTCCGGAAACTTGTTGAAGCGTCCAGCGAATTGAAGAGAGCTGGGTTCACGATCAATCGACTGAGCAGCGTCAGTGGACGCCGGAACTGGTACGGGAATTGTCGCAAACACTGAATCTCCTAGAAGTGTCTAAGGATATCAAGGGGATAAGTTGCGCGCGGGCGTCAAAAATTCACTCAAACCGGAAAAGATACCGTTTCGTATATTTCTATTTCTATGATTTGCGGCACCTCCTTGACTTCCACCGCGAACAAAAGTCCATGCTCGTTTCTCCTCCGTCGTGCGGCTTTGATGCTCGGTAGATCAAATCTTGTGAAGCTTTGAGACAGATAGACGAACTTCACCGTTGATGATGGCAAATCGATAGAGTGGTGTGCCGTACGCGTGATCTCCTTTCTATTGTACAGGATGCGCAGAGACAGCTGTGGAGGAGCTGGCTGCATGGTGCTAAGCTGAGATGAACGTCAGTAACTTTGTGAAGCCGCTTTGATCTTCTGCTTATACTCTACCAGTGTTACGTCCTGGAAAGGTTGTGCACCTCTCGATTGAACGCATCGAAATGAGAACTTCGGAGACCCTGCGGCTCTATAACTCGCTTCCAGTCTCTGCACGGATGAATTAGGTCCTGATTGCCGCTAAACCCTTGTTGGAGCCTAGCTATGCTCACCTCAACAATCCTATTCTTTAAGGCCCTCAGTTGGCCACTTGTCATATCATCACTGGACCGTGCACGTAACGATTGCTTTCGTGCATTGGTCGATTTGCTTTTCCTTCTTTCTGACTTTTGATAGCGATTCTTCTCCCCAACAGTTTCCTCAGTATCTGACAATGTGAGCAAGCGGAGCTGCAGGTTGCTGAGATTTCGAGTCTCACACAAATCGGTGAGCTCGTTTTCAACCTCGGTGTCGAACCACTTTGTGACCTACTCTCAACAATACAACTGAGATGATTGCCTCGCTCCGGGGCACAGCTAGGTTTGTGAAAGTACCTCATCCGGATCTGGTATACTAGTATGAACCTGTATCTCCACCGCTGTAGCAGAAAATCCTTTGGTGGTACGAATCTCCTGGAGATGTTCCCAGTCCTGGAGTATCCGAAATTCGAGCAGGAGATCGCATTGGGCTTCAGTGTTTCTCAGCTGTCTAGTTTTCTTGATGCGGTCCAGAAGCTGAAGCCGGAGCTTGACTTCGTTTAGCGTCTCGTCCGCTTGAGACTCCTCACTCATAGCGGGACGTGCGCAATATATGCCGTCAGGCCCCAAAGCCGGGGTTTGCGGACCGAGCGGATTAGGACGTGTGCTTTGCCGAGCCTGGTATTCCGTCCTGAGCTTGAGCAGCTCTCTGTCGAGATTCTCTATGATATGACCACGAGCGCGCTCCGAGAGAGTGGAGACGTTGCTCTCCAAGCTCCGGGCCAGTTTCATCTCGTCTGACATCCATGGATGATCTTGAAGACTGAGCGTACCAATCTCGAAAGCCAGAGTATAGGTCTCCAGCGGACTATCTTCGACTGAGGCGAAAGGTGAGGGCACCGCTTTCACGAGTCTTGTCAGTGCAAGCTCGTCAGCTTGCATGTCCGGCAAACTTCCTTCCGCATCGTAGAACATATCGGGGTAAGTCCTCATGTTGTGCCATAATATGGTAGGCTCTGGCCGTATGAATCGTCGAGGCTCCAAAGCCAGGGGGTCCGGCTGAACGTTCAAGCACGAAGACGGATCGAACCACTGGATACCTCTGTTTATGGACAAGTCAGCGCTGGATATCAAAGTGACATAACAGCGGGTATCCTACGCATTGGGTTCCGTGGCGATCAAACGCTTCTCTACTCTCTCCAGGTTCCGCGGCGATGTCGATGGCGGGTTGGGCACGTAGAAACCATCATTTGCTGCCGAATGCATCGTCTATCAGAAGTGTCAGCCTAAGATCATGGCGTGAAACAAGCAAAGCAGAAGAGTAACGCATACCTGAAAGCGGCTTCTGTCGACATTGTAAGAGAGAAGGATGAAGTCTGGATGAAATAGCAAGCGCTACCAGCATGGGAGAGTCAGCCATTGCACATATCAGAAGGCCTCAAATTGGAAAGAGAATCCTACATGAACGTCTGTGATGTGGTCGGCTGACACGTCGACGCTCCTTTCTTTGTGGACGTATGCTTCGATCATGTTCGTCTCGGCCTTTTGCTTGAGCCTCTCGAAAGCTGCAGGCCAACATCAGCCTCTCAGAATGCAGTTTTGGTCGGATTGCTGGAACATACCCACATCGGTCCATTTCCCTTCTTCATCCCTATCTACATCTTCTCCGTAAATCTCGACCAAAGGGTCTTTGCGCTTTATCTTGTTCTTTCGGCGGGAGGCTGTGTTTGTGGACAGCCCTGTCGCATATCCTCGGGTTTCGCTCGGAGGTTCATTTTCATTGGACAGAGCCTGGAGCGTGATTGATTTAGCGTTACATCGAGTAAATCGAGGCTGCAATGATCTCCCTCACATCGCGTGCTTTTGTGGCGCTTGAATCCAATAAAGATGTGGTGGAAGCCCTTCTAAGCAGGTAACGACTATTCGATTTGCCACGAAGCCGTGAACGATTCCGAGATAAATTGAAATTTGAATGAGATTCCATCGAAAGCAATGGCTTTATGCAACAATCCAAAGTCTTCTGAAGGATGGAGAGTATCGCGCATGAAGAATTGGAAAACGGCGACCGCGTCTCGTTTAGCAACTTGAACGTGTCGAAAAAAAAAGAAAAACAAAACGGGAAAAAGGGTACCGGTATATCGTCACAACTCACGAAGGTCGTGGCTGACTAAGCTCCTCCCCTGGTATAGCGCAGCAGCGGCAACC
>JADGJA010000471.1:0-17487 GCA_027596035.1 Thoreauomyces humboldtii | reverse complement strand
GCCCACGCTCCTCCCCCCGCCCCTCCTGCCCACGCTCCTGGGCAACCGTCCCGCGGCCCGGGATTGTTCGGCCAGATGGCTTCCACCGCTGCCGGTGTCGCAGTCGGAAGCACGGTATGTATCACCCTTTCGTCGCTCGAAGGCCTAGACGATTGGAAAATCTCACGGCTTTTCGTTCCATGTTCAACAGGTCGGACACGGTCTTTCTGGCATGTTGTTTGGCGGCGGCGGAAGTTCCGCACCCGCACAGGCCGAGGGTCAGGCCCCGCCGCAGCAGTACGCTCAGGACCCTTACGCGCAGCAGCAGCAACAGCAGCAGGCCGTAAGCTGCGAGCCAGATCAGAAGGCCTTCTTGCGCTGTCTCGACCAGAACAACGACATTTCCGCTTGCCAGTTCTACCTCGAGATGCTCAAGCAGTGCCAGGCCGCCGCTGCTCCCCGTGTCTAGTTCCCATGATTGTCTTTCCTGTCACCGCGTATTGAATACATGGATTGTTCCTTTTTGGTTAATGCACGTTATGAGAGAAAAAGAAATGATTTATTTCCTTTGAATTACACAGAATACGCAAGGTGATGAACGGATGGAGAGGAAGTCGCGAATCGACGATGCAGATGGTTGTACGGAATGCTATGCCAAACTGCCAAGCAGAAAAGCAGGAGTGCTGCTGAGCCTCATCACCCGTGGAGCTCGCCGGTCCAAGCACCTTACAGAAAGAACAAGGTGCCATGGGTTAGAAAGCCTCGATCAAGGTAATCTCTCTGCGCTCATCTTTGCCTCACCGTGGAAACCAAAAGGGATGTGCACGGGGAGGTTTGCGCGGCCGATCTCTTCCATGGACGAAGCTTTGAGCATCAATAGGAACGAGGTGTTGGTGCTCGAATTCAGGACGACGCTGAGGAGAACCCCGGCGTCCTCGTCCTCCGAGATCTTGACGGGGCTTGGAACCATGATGGGCTCTCCTGAGAAACGGATCGGCGTTACGTTAACTTTTCTTTTCCCCAGGCAGAAGAAGCACCCTGGTGGATCCTTGTACCAGGGTAACAGCCAGCTTCGCGCCATTCGATCTTCGTCTTGTCTGTCAGATCCGCGAGAACGAGGGCATCCCAGACGACGTTGGTGAGGTTGCGCTTGGCCGGCGTGATGCTCAGTCCCCAAGCGAAACGGTGGGCTTTCATGGCGAAACGAGGGTTGATGCAACTCATTTCCAAGGTGTAGTCGGTGCGGTGCGTGAAGCTCGGCTGTCGCCACCAAGAAAATTCGTCAACGTATGATACTGAGAGGGGGATCGTCTGGGAAATCCATCTCACCTGAGGCAAGTTCTTTTTGCCGACCTTGAACACGGTAGCGGCCTCGGGGATCTTGGAGAGGACGTACCGACGAATGGTGGCAGGCGGCCAGGGATACATTTCCGGCTTTCGGAGTGAATTGAGACGCCAGCTGGAAAGGATCTCCTTGGAGTCGTAGGCGTTGATGTCGATCTCGATCGACTCGCCGTCGTTGCTGTCGTGGGCGTTGAGGACCGTCAAAGCAAAGAGGGGACCCGTGCGGAATACTGCTACTTCCTCACGACGCATTCGGTCCTGAGAGGGAAGGATTGTCAACAACTCTGTTTTTGGATGCACAGAAACTGTACTTACGATCACATGGAAACTAGTGATGCCGGAGGTGTCGAACTGCAGTTCCATGGGAGCAGGCTGTGTGCCGGCCAAGATGGACGGGATGCCAGCGCGCCAGGAGGACGAGAATGGATAGACGATGAGAATGATGTATCGGTTTGTCAACGCAAAGCTGTGTGCGTGAGTGGCGGGAGCATGGATGGAAGCAATCATGATGCCCTGATCCCAAGTAAGCGTTCACACGGCGAAAGAACAAGGACGTCACGGCACTGCTGAAGGCATACCGGAGGAGTGAACTGATCTTTGGGATCGATCTCGAAGAACGTGTAACGAGCGTTACCACCCGGCAGGTAGTCCATCGTGTAGTTGACCAACACATTGCGAGACGCGTCCCAGCAGGGAACGGGGCATGAGACTGATCCCTTGAACTTCGGATTGATATCGGCGTATGTGAAGGCACGCTTTGGAAGCAACGTGACGGGATCAATCTCTTGCAGAACGCTGTCCGATGTGGCAAGCAAAGAGGCGGTTGAGGTTTCCTTTTCACCGGAAAGCGGACCGCTGGTGAAAGGGAAGCCGGGAAGGATGGCTATCAAGAATACAAGAAAAGGTCATGATCCAGTCAGTCCATGGGAAGTCCACACACAAACAATGTTCATACCAAGATTGGCTGGATAGCAGTCCGTCAATGCAAGAATGGTTTAGCGAGCTGTCGAGACTATCTGACACCACAACGCACCACACGCCGCGGACGAATCCGCTGCAAGCCTCTTGAAACCCAGTCGACCCATGTTAGGAAGCTGACCGTTTTGGGTGCGCTCGGCATGCTTGCGGACGAGTTGCTCCAAACCTTTCCCAGTGAACCTTGAGCGATACTGGACTTCACCGGCCCAACCGTCGATTTCGAAACTGTTCCCGCAAATGGCCACGATGTTAGTAGTCCCGGCTGTGTTTTAGTGCATCAAAGGACGATCAAGAAATACAAACCGATGGACGAGGGGCAGTCCATCGAACCAGTGCTCGAAGCTCATGGTTTGCATTATGCGGCCCGAGTAAAACTCGATGTCGAAAATACCAGGGCCGTTACGGTACAGGGCGCCCTTCAGCCACCTGAAGTCGTCGAAAAGCTCGTTGAACTCGAAATGAAGGATGATAGGGTCCTGGTGAAAAGCAACAACACTGCTTTCAGCAGCTGCCATCCTGGCGGGAGGCATGAGGGCAAAACTTACGGTGATCTCGGTTCCATTGGAAAAGCCAGTGATGTACGGAATGGTAGGATCGTAGCGTTGAGGAGAAACACACTAGCATTGAAAATCGCTTGGCCAGATGCTCCGTCATCGCCCGTCGAAAGATTTCGAATCATACCTGGGAGACATTCCAACTGGCGCTGGCCGCACTCATGTCACGGCCAGCGAAGGTGGCCATTTGTTCGCGGTATGTGCGAGCTAGCTGCTCGGTCTCGATGACCTTGTCATCGTCCGGGTAGAAGACTTCATCCTCCACTTCCACGCCTGCCTCCTTCAAAACCTGAGCACCGGCAGCGACGACATCAGCGGGAGGTTCGACGTCGACAGCTTCCGCACGGGCGAGGGCGGCTTGAGCGACTGCGACCGTGGCTGCCGGAGTTCCGGTACCCTCGACGATGTTGCTCTTGATCTCAACCGTCTCTTCCCTTGCGGCTGCCCGATGAGGGTAGCGATCGTGGTCTTGCTCGTCGGTGTACTGGTGGAAGCTGTTTGGCTCGAGAGCCTCCTCTTCGAATGCATGCACCTCGCCGACCTTGTCGGGAGCCACCGCTACGAGGACTTCTTCGTGGATGACTCCGAAGCCTGCGTCCACCTTGGGAGAGGGAGTCGTCGGTGGGGTTGCGGGGGACCTGTCGGTTGCGTGTTCAACGCTTTTTGACATATCGCGCGTGGTCGGCTATGACTTTGGAATCAAAAAGATGGCATCGGAAATCTATTAGCCATCATCATCAGACCCTTCTCGCACCGCCGCTGATCATGTTCATCGTACCTAGAAGTATGACTGCGTGCGTGAATCCGGTTCCGTAAGGCTGGTGAGTGCCGAAGGCAGAGTACTTTGCTTTTTGGTCGTCCCTCTCTCTTTCTGTCTCTCTCTCCCCCTCTCCTCTCCCTCTCTGTTTTTGGTCCGTCTTTGTCTCGCTTGTGACAGTATCACCGGCATTGGAAGCGCCGCCCGCAATTGACAGACGTCTGCAAGTTCGCAACCCTGTCGATTCCAAAAGGCACAACCGTAACCCTGTCATCCACAAGTGCATGAGATTATTTGGAGTCACAGCTGACAGCGTACGAGAGACTGGGAAAGATGGAGGAGAAGGAAACTGAACGGATCCCGCACCAATGACAACGGTTGGAGAGGCTTGCAACACTCAGAACAAAAACGAGACAAGTACGGGATAACCAGCTCAAAAGGCCAAAAACTATTCTGTGCTCCCGCTCAGGTTTGAACTGAGGACCTTCTCCGTGTAAAGGAGACATCATAACCACTAGACTACAGGAGCTTGTGTTTTCAGACATTGTGTGTACATATATGAAACGGAAAAAGTAATTGCGTCGTCCTTGACCGTTGGTCGTGTTTGGAGTAATCGTGCTAGAAGCATTGGTTTTTGAGGTGGATGAGCTCAGGGGAACCTAAACCAAAAGCATTTGCAAAGCTATACCGGGCGGCGTAGGAGGATATCCAAGTGTTATAGTAGGATAGTATCCCTGTGTATTCATCCTCAAACTGTCCCCAGAAAGCATCATTACTCGCTCCTCATGTCGGCAGCGCCGCGGGATGATGATGACCTTCGCCATTCTGTCCTCTAATAACATGCATGAACAAAGACCATCGAGACCCTCGCATGTTACACTTGTCTCGTTATCTTCGGCTCGGCTCTGCTGTTTGTCTGTAAGGTACGCCGTTAGCGTAACGGTCGCCGTGCTCAGACACAAGGCTTCTGTCCAAATTTGCGACGCCCGTTTGCCGCTGCCCGTTTGCCGCTGCGGCGTTGCTACAACAGGTACGGTCCTCGGTCAAGGCTTGCTGCATACAAGAACCAGCAGCTGAAGAAAGGGAAGGTCATACTCTATCATATATACAAAGAATGGAGTTCCTCCACAGCGAGCTACGAGGGTGCTCAACGAACCACCCGAACTACACCGAAGCAAAGCTCCCAGATGCCGTTACAGTTTACCCCTTCAACTCCGTGCTCGACATGTCGAGTCTCCTACACTGGGAAGAAGGAGATCGGAAACCCGATGCGGCCAAATGGGGCTACTTTGCACCGACGGATGCCTTTGGAGGATGGCTCGGCAAGGGCGGTTACGGGCTGTATCTGTGCGATAAGGGCTCACAAAAGAATCTTTCAATCTCCATGGCGTCTCTACTGCAAGCAAGCGCCCGGAAACTGGACATGTACGCGCGAGTGCTGCAAACTTCCTCCCGAGAACCCCTCTCGCATCTCGGCGGCAACAAAGTAACACAGTTAATGCGATAGTGCGACATCGCGCAATGCCATCATAAGAGCGACCAAGTCAACAAGATCAAAGCGGCGACATGGCCAAAAGATCCGGAGGGGTGTGTATAGCGCTTGGGCGAAAGCACTTGCAGCAAAGGCACCGCCAAACACTTTCGGTTTGGCTGCCGGAAATGACCCCGTCACAGGGCTCTAACCGCCTTGAGTAAGACGTCTATCACGTAAGGTTTTGTAATGACTTTTTTCCTGTCATCAGCACGAGCGAATACAAGGCCTGGTGACATCCCCACCGGCTTACCATCATCCATGCCTGCATCCATCGCTTCCTGGATCTGCTCCTTTCTCGCGTTTCCCGTGAGACACACGACCCTCGTGCGTCTCCGATAGAGACCGGCACTTTCACGAGATCTGATGTGTTTGATCGCTTCCAAGCCGCCCATACCGGCTGATCAGGAGGAGGGAGGAGGATTCAGCTATCCCGGATATGGCGCCCCAGGCTCGTGCGACCCCGTTCAGGGTAACGATGACCCACTTACGCATCTCCAGGTCCATCAGGATGCAATCGAACGGTCTTGCTTTCGCGAGGGACGCGTCGATGGCTGCCAAGGCCTCGATGCCGTTCTCGGCCGCTTCGGTGGTGAACTTTGCTTTCGTGAGCTGCCGTATCAAGACTTTCGAGTTCTATCAAGGCAGGTGCGATGAGAATTACAGAAAGAAAAACAGGATTGCTTGGATTTACGCCTACGATCAGGTTATCTTCCGTCACGAGAATGTGCATCGGACGTCCCTCGGTTGTGCTCGGTGATACCGGCGACGTGGGACTCGATGCATCATCTGGCGGCTTTGCCTGGATGGTTTTTATAAAGAACCGAAAGACTTCAACGGTGGTTGTGAGATTCAACCGGCGCATCCCAAGGACAATACTTTGGTGACTTACTACTGCCCTTTCCTTCCTCGCTAACAGCCTCGATCTCGCCTCCCAAAAGATTGCAGAGCAGCCTGGCGAAACGCAACATATACCGGCTCGTCAACACCGGCATCAAAGCTTTAGGAGAAGCAGAGAGGTTTGAACTTCTAACCGTGAAATGTAAAGTCCAAGGCCGGCACCCCCGGAACCTCTCACGTTGCTCTTGGCTTGCGTGAACTTTTGGAAGAGCATCGCCACATCCGACGCAGGCATTCCCGGTCCATTATCCGCTATGGCGCAGTAGAAGTACATCGGCGCGTCTATCGCCGGCGTTCCGCCGGCGTCCGACGGAACCAGCGCAGATCCTTGCTCATCTGGCGGACGAAGGGACACTTCGAGGTGGATCGATATGGCATTGTTCGTGAACTGCAGACTGTTCTGAAAAAGGTTCGTGATGATCTGACCGAGTCGGACGATGTCGACCGTAACATGGAGACTGTTCTTTTCTCGAAACCGTCTGTAAACAGGCCCGAAGATGACTCGTTTTTGCACGCCAGTGGTGCGTAGCTCTGGATCAAACATGGACAAGCTGCGACGGAGTTGGGGTGTGAGCCTCCGCAACTTCGCTTTGCGACCGCGAGCAATTCTTTGTACATCTGAGATACTTCCGAATGCAGACTGCAAGTCGTGGGATGGACTTCTAGACTGCCGAGATGTATCTTGGCGAGTGACAGTACTGCAGTCCAGCGGATCAGATAAAAACTTGTAAGGAAAATACTCAGTGCCGGAAGTCCGAGACGTACCGTCCTCGCATATCCGACCCTGGGCTGCCGATGACTTCATGATGCTCTGCATGCCGTCGATATCCTCCGCGAGCAGATTGAGAAGAGACTCGGTAGGCGAGAATGGTGTCTCAGAAACCACAGCCTTCTGCAGCTCATCGTAAAGCACTACAAATGCGGTCTGTTAAACCGTTGGCTTTTGGGGTCAGGAACCTTGGTTTGTGGAAGTTAAATAGATTCCTTTACATTGCATGTTCGCTCGGCAAAGTGAGGACAGCTGCAAGACGGCGGACACTGGATTTCGTAGCTAGTTGGATAATGGTAAGAGGCGTACCAAGCTGGGGCACTTTCTCTTTCGCGCTAGCAGTACCTCGTGGGATGTGGTGTCCATCAACAGTTCTAATGAACGCAGGTTGTTGAGAATCGATTCCTCCGATGAGCCATGTCTTTTACCCAATGAGCTGAGCCTACCTTGCTGCTGTCGGAGCTTCACGGCCTCGTCCCGAAGGGCTATGGCCTCCACCTCTCTCTGCTGACTCATCCGCAAGAGCTTCTCCTCAGCCTCCCACGACGCGGTCACGTCCGTGATGGCCGCCATGCACCAGGTAGCGGCATCTCGATCGGTCGTGTTCAAACGAGACTGGACATGGATGTAAAGGCCATGGACGAGCCTGATGGTGATGGATAGGTTGATGTTCTGCACGATGGCGTCCGTCCACGCTTCTATCATGACCTCCTTGTAGTCGGGATGGATGGCCTGGGTCCACTCCTCGGGAGCCTGGTCGGGTCTGAGCCGCATGATGGATCGCCAGGCGTCGTTGACCCAATGGATCGCGCCGTCCTTTCCGGCTCTCACTAGACCGACCTGGGACATTTCGGCGAGCACGGCCAGTTCGGTGGTACGCTGTTCCAGCTGGGCCAGGGCCGTCGTGGTCGTCATGTCCTCGACCGAGAGCTCGGAAAAGTTGGTCTCCATGGAGTGGTGCTTGAATTGGGCCTTGGACGCCAGGAAGGTCGCGTCGAGGGCTTGATCCAGCTGAGAGATTTCCGCAACCGAAGGTCTGGGGATACAAATGCATCAACACGGAAGTTCATTGCATCCCGAAACCTCTCATTCTTCTCTTGAGCCTAGCGTTACCTCGTCAGTGTCCCCAGATAGTGCGTGAGGGTCCCGCCAGCATCCCTGACGGAAGCTCTGTCACAAACGACCCAGTCGCTGTTGTGGCAACGGAATGCGAAGGCTCCTGACCTCTCGGATTCGATCAGCTTGCCGTAAGCCTTCAGGACATGGACGACGTCCTCTTTTTTGACCGCGTTGATCCAGTCCCTGGGATGCACTTCTGGCTTCAGGTTGAGACACTCCCTCCAAGCCGAGTTGCACCACACGATGGAGCGCCCGCTGTTGACGTCCCACTTTGCCATGGGCACAACGGCTGCTTCCGACTCGGCCATTGGAAAGCGGGCAGCCATTCTCCGCTACGCGCGAGACGAGGCGACACGCCTGCGAACGGGTGAGGACGTGGAGACACGCTGGAGCGACGACGAGAAAGAAAGTGACGGGAAAAGGTGACGGAGAGCGAGAATCCAAACGATCACGGTAAAGAGCCCCGGCGATCGGGCATACCGTGGTAACCTCCGCTTCCAGATCCACGGTTTTGGGATCACTGCCTCACCTTTCTCATGAGTCACAGAGAAACTGTCAGTGACACAGCCAGCGCAAGTGGGGCCCCCTCACGTTCCTTCCACATCGCCTCCTTCCCCCCAGCAGTGACAGGGTTGATGTGTACCAAGGCCAAGGGACGGATGGAGGGCCGACGGGGTTACAAGTGAGACCGCCGCCTCTGTTCCCCTCCTGGTTGTCCCTTCCTCTTCCTTGTTCGCGCCTCCTCCTCTTTTCATCTCTCTATACTGCCATATATCTTCCCTCTGGTGAACGAAGAGGAATCGAGATCAGGTCAAAGTCTTACTGCAGCAAGAGGACGCAAGAGAAAAAGATAGCACTTGCCTTCCTCACCACCGAGCATCTACCCGTTCCAGTCAAAGGTATCTGTCTGTCTTACTCGCACTACATGCTGCGGCAGTTGCTCCAAGTCGACAACCCTCACCTCCCTTGAGGTCTCTACCAGCTCCCACTCCGATTGCAAGCCTTTCCATCGTAGACCATTTCCTGAACGTGCGTTTCCACCTTTAGCAACTCCAGCAAAAGACGCTGACCACTTTCAGCGCCATGAGACATCGTACCAAGCCAGAACGAGAGGTACCATGTCGGTGCCGACTGACGAAGTGGGTCTTCCGGCCCAAACCGAAAGGAATCCTGGGTACGTCCTGTCGGAGAAAAGGGCGCGATCCATGTCTTTTCGTCACCTTACCTCTTTGCGAAACCTCATGACGACTCTTGCAGAACGAACAGTTAGGCAAAGTATGCGCTCACTTGGCCCCCGTTTGAAAACCCTTTGGGCTTTCTTCTTGACGCAAAGCCATCTGACATAATCCCCTTTTCGGCACGTCAGAGCGCTTCGCGGCATGGGTAAAGAGCCACACTGCAACGAGCACGTGGACCGTGAGGGACGTCGGCTGTCCGGAGCTCGAAGAGCAGTCTGAAGAACAGGTTCGAGAGGTCCCGGAAGGGATGGACGTGGATGTCGACAGCGAAGAAGAACGGATTCTGGGATCGGAGACCGAGAGGAGCGAAAAGGCATGCACGGGAAGGAGCAAGTCTTTTGTGATTCGATCTTCTTTCTCTTACCATGCTGGCTTGGAATGTAGACCGTGGAACAGTCTGAGGAGCAGTCTGAGGAACAGGTTGGACAAGTTCCGAAAGGGATGGACGTCGATCTCGCGAGGGAAGAAGATCAAACTTTGGGATCAGAGGCAGAGAAGAGCGAGAAGGCATGTTTAACGAAAAGCATAGGATTTCTGGGTTTTACTCTTCTGACCATGCTGTCTTTGAGCGTAGACCTTGGCCGACTTGGAAACCAAGCAAGCACCCTCGTCGAGGACATCATCACCCATGCAGTCCAAAGAACTGACCGCAGTCGAATCCAAGAACGTGACCGAGACGGACGACATGGAGATTGGGGAGGGAGCCGTAAAGAAATTCAAGGAAAAGGCAGTAAAGGTAAGACGTGGAGCAGGATCAAGGGGGCACTCTGTAAACACCGATCCAATCTGCTACTACAGGTCCCGCAAGAGGAAAGGAAAACAGAAACAGAAAGCAAGATCACAGCATTTCCACCGAAGGTCCCCATGGATGGAGCATCAAAAACCCACCAGTCCTCTCCGCGTTCAGCCTCAACTGCCAAGGTAAGTCTGTGAGCTGGAGGTTCGACTTTTTCGACAGATACAAGATGCTGACTCGTCCGTGCCGCAAGTCCACAGCAAGCACGGCTCAAGTCCAGCGCACAGAAAAGACTCTTGCCATAGCCCAGGTTGCTATTCACCTAGTCTATTCGAGACGATGCATGCACACATCCAAATACTCACCATCCCAAAGCCTCAAAAAGTCCCAATGTCGACAGCTAAACCACCTGTCCGCCGTGCTCCTCCTGGGCCGGTAACGTCAACAGCAGTCAAGGCTGCACCTGATTCTGCACATCGTCCGTCCAAGCAAGATCCGGTAAGCTGAAGTCATTATCATTTTGTCTGTACGGAGCTAAACTGGCTTTCAGCCGAAGTTCCCAGCCAAGCCTGTACCGGGTCCAGTCGCGTCTTCCCACGGAAAGCAAGCATTGCCTCCCCGAAATGCTTTGAAGGTGATTATGAGTATGCTTTGCTATTTTTCTCGATTGTGAGCTTGAGATAAAAGCTTTTAAAAGTCTGTGCCACTCCGACCTTTGACAAACTTCGGTGCCGCAAAACCGCATTTGCCTCCCACGGTAAGTAAGTTTGTTAGACCTGGTAAATCTTTCAAAGGCTGACCTATAGAATCAGTCTGCAAGGCCCGCCGGCGCATTAATCCCAGCAAGGCACTTCCAGCCAAACTTGGAAAAGCTGCCATCTCAGTCGACAAGACCACAAACTCAGGCAGCTTCCACGGCAGCGTCTCGTGGTCGAGGTCGCGGCATCGTGCATTCATCGTCAGTTCAATCGACAAGACCGCCAACACAGGCAGCTCCTATATCATCCCGTGGCCGAGGTGCAGGCGCTATAAAGCCGACTTTTCCACAAGCAGGAAGACCACTAGCACAGGTACCTACTACGGGTGCCAGCACGATCGCGAGCGGCAACTTCCGCGGCCGAGGACGAGGCACCGCGCAACCATCGTTACATGTTCCAAGACCGCCGGCACAGGCGGTTGTTCCGACAGCATCTCGTGGTCGAGGTCTTGGGTATTCTGCACGGGGACGAGCCCGTTTTCAGCCTTACGTCCCTCCCCAGCACTATTCGGCCGCGGAGCCAGAGATCCCAAAGGGCCGAGTCGTCCAGTTCGATAATCTGACCATAGAAACAGCAGAAAAGGATATCAAGGTAGCTCAAGGCAGAGTGTACGAGAGCGTGTCATAGTCAACTTAAGCAATGCATTTGGATTGTTCTCAGGCAGCTTTCGGAGAAGAGTTTGGAGAAATTGAGAAGGTCGACTTGCGAGAGACACCTCCCGGATCCAAGGCGGCACGTGTAGCCTTCAAGCATCCGTCCGTGGCACGACGAGCCGCGGACGCGCTAAACAACTGCGAAGTTGATGGTACGTGGGTTGTTTTGAGCACGAGCGCATGTTTTCTGTTCTTTCGAAGGCTAACCCTCGTCTCCCCCCATCCCCTTATAGGCCGCAGGGTGACCGCCAAGATCATCGATTTACCGGAGCCACACCGGCCTTCGGTCTTTCCTGGACGAGGTCGCGGCGCTCATGCTAGTCGTGGAGGATGCGGGTTTCCTGCTGGGCGGCCTCGCGAACCTAGGAGGGAACCACGTCCACCGCCACCGCAACCACCTGCACCACTGTCCGCCCAAGCTATCGAAAAAGGCACCGCTGCGACCGGTAAATGGAAGACTTTCTCGGCGAACGCCCAGGTAAGCCTCTCGCATGCCTGAATCTCACAGAAAAGTCTCAACTAACTCGATCGAGTAGGCACCGACGACGCATCCAGTCCTCGCCAACTCCGTTGTTGGAGACGGAAATACCCATCGTGGTGGACCCAATTTGTAAGTTTTCGCATAACCCGGACGACATTGACTTTTTAGCGAATGTCTTTTGCTCGCTGTTGCAGTCGTCCCTTTCGTTCCTATCAACCGGGAATTCGACCGCCGCTGCCGAATCGGCCGCTCGCCCCAAAACCACCCACCCCAGACCCGGAAGCTCCACCAGTGGAATCATACATCGATGTTGTCATGGGAAGCGACCTTGAAATACAGAAGGATAAGTCGAGAAGCCGCTCCCCTCACAAAGAGTCAAAGCCCTCAAACGATGAGGTTTCGGCGTATGTATAAAAGATGTTCAGTTCAGGATCGATGTTAGTTTGAAGATTTACGGCGCCTTTCCATTCAGTGACATACAGCAAGAAGACAAAGAACAAGAGGCAGCGCAATCGGATATTCGAGAAGGGATCGCATCTCCGTAAGCATGACAAGACTTCAATCCCGAGCAAATCGCAAGTTTCTCATTGTGATTTTGTGAAGGTCGGAACCACAATCTCCATCAACGAACAACGTGGAGAAAGAAACAAATGAAAGCGAAAAAATGCACGAAGAGAAATTGTAAGCTGCTGGAGAAACCCAATACAGCCTTGAGATAACTCATTATCTCTCCGGTTTTACTCAGGGTTCAGAACGGATGCAGCAATGGATGCAGCGACAGCGCCACTTCCGCGTCGGCTCACACGGAAGCAGAGGTACCCGACTGTATGGAGATAGTCAGGTGTCGTTCACCTTTACAGCGGCGATGCAACATGGGCTCCGACGCTGATGGGTATTCGAGTGAATACAGGCCAATAAGCACCGGATTATTGACCCCTCCTCCCTCTACAAGAAAAACCCCCAACAGGTGCGAGATTCTTGCTGATCCTTCCTTGATTAACATAAGCTTACCGGGAGAGCATTCTGTACTTCTAGGGGCGACAGAAGAGCGAGGAAGAGTCATCATGTTGAGGACACGCAAGCAATCACCTCGTTAGTTCGAAGATCAAAAACGTTCCTATCCGTCTTTTGATTTCTCACTTCCAACAACTTGCAGATCCGCTATCAAGGCCGTCGCAAAGTCCGGCCTGGGTCGCTTGAGCAGCAACGGTACGGGGTGCTCCCGATCCGCCATCGATCCCTCGAACAACGGCAAACACGTGCCGTATCAGACAACGGGCGAGGTAGGCAGGAATGTGTGGGAGCGACTAGGACCGCCCACCAAGGTAAGCTCCCTATCTTCTTTTTTCGGGTTTCATTCCCGGCGGAGGGCCTTCACTGCTGCTGACCTACATCCCACCGTCGCACCTTTTCTGCACAAACCAAAAATTGGGCACAAACCGAAAAAAAAAGAGCGACGTCCACACTGACGGCCCTCCCGCAACATCTCCCTCTCCTCCAGTCATCATCGCAAGAGGCCGAAAACGCAACCTGTCGAGCAAAGACGACCCCGAGCTCACCGTCGACACCGAGGAGATCACCCGAACGACGACGCACCGAAACGTCCTGTTTCGAGCCTCGACCCTCGTGAAGAGGAGAGGAACGTCGTGGTCTTATGTCAAGCCGTTGTCGGCGAACATGAGCACGAGGGATCCCGCCCTCGAGAGCGTGCTGGATATGGAGTTGGAGCAGTATCGGATGGAAGGTGGGATGCATTGTGTGTGGGTGTAGGGGAAGGTGGGAAGTGGGAAGTGAGGAGAGAGGGGGCAGGTCAGCGTACCTTGAGGGTCGTTTGCGTAAAGTTGTTTGTTTCGAAATGAGAGTCATCGTTTTGTAACGCTGTTGGACTCCTGCGACTTGACCGAGTTGCGCAGCAAGCTTTATGAAGTGCGCAGCATTGGTGTGAACAAGGGTGCCACTTCTGGACAGCGCCACTCGCGCGGGCGGGACACAGACAGCACAGCGCGGCCCGAGGCGCCCGATCGCCCGATTCAACGTCACCCCAACCAACCTGTCCAGCGTCCAAGAATCTCCTCCCTTATCTTCCGCGTACCGACAGTGTCCCCCCCTCCGTTCGCGAAACCCGGACTTTGACACCGGACTTTTCCCGCCCATGATGTTTCCTCGTTCTGGCCACACCCCAACCGTGCGTGTGCGGGACAAAGACATTGGCCGTGTCATGTTGGTGCAAGCACCTCCAAGCCCTCCCGTCGCAGATGCATACCGGTATCTCAACCCTCCATACAAGTCCCTGGCTCCCATCCCCTCGCCCAGCATCCCCTTTGTCGAGGCCGTGGTGATCTAGTTCTCCAGTTACCATCGTTCGTCGAGGACTCGTTGAATCCGACAATCCACCATGCCATCCATCAACCAGCACGTCGCTGCCAGCCATCTTCAGGAGGAAAAAGCCTCCTCAAGCTCTACCACCAACGATCAGCCAGCAAAGTCCTTGCAGAAGACGTCTCTTCCCTACTCATGGCGAAAGCTTGCTTCCGCCCTCTCTCCCACCCGCCTCGCCATCCAGACCGCGCAAAGGGCCTGCCTCGCCATCCTTCGTCGAACAGAGATCGGTCACCTCACCATTAATCTGCAGGACGGGACCACGCATCGATTCGGTGACGTAAACGCGGACCCGTCCCTCGTCGGTTCGGTGACGGTCCTGAAGGACGCGTTCTGGATCCGCATCGCCCTCTTCAGCGCCATGGGATTCGGAGAAGCCTTCATGTACGGAGAAGTCGACGTGGAGAACCTGGCAGGGTTCCTCACGGTCATCGCACGGAACCGCGATCGGTTCGCAGAGATGCAGCTCCTTCCCGTCGGACTCAACGGGGTCCTCAACTCGTTGCTCCACTCTCGCATCCCAAACACCATCATCAACGCCGTCTCCAACATACAGGCTCACTACGACCTCGGCAACGAGATGTTTGCCAGCTTCCTCGATCCCACCATGATGTACTCCTGTCCCATCTGGGACACGACGGATCCGGAACGGGACACGCTCGAACGGGCTCAGAACCGCAAGATCGACGCCATGCTCGACATGGCGAGCATTCGACGCGGTGACAGGGTCCTGGAGATCGGAACGGGGTGGGGAGCCCTCGCCATCGCGGCGGTTCGAAGGTTCGGTTGCAAGGTGACCACCCTCACCCTGTCCACCGAACAGAAGGTGCTGGCCGAGCAACGCATCGCACAAGCGGGTCTCGCCAGCGACATCGACGTCCAACTCCTCGACTACCGGAATCTGGACCCACGGACGTCCGGAACCTACGACCGGATCATCGCCATCGAGATGTTGGAGGCCGTTGGACCCGAGTTCCTGTCCGTCTTCTTCCAAAAGTGCGATCAACTCCTTCATCCTACCCGGGGCATCGTCGCTCTGCAGGTCATCACCATGCCCGAGAACCGTTACGATCAATATCTGAAGAAGGTCGACTTCATCCAACGTCACATCTTTCCCGGAGGTCACTGCCCTTCCCTGACGGCTCTGGTGGACGCTGCTCAGCAGGGCAGCAAGGGGAACCTCGTGCTCGACGGTCTCACCAACATCGGACCGCACTACGCCAAGGCGCTCAGACTTTGGAGGGAGAGCTTCGAGGCCAACTGCGATCGGGTGGCGGAGGAGCACGGTCTTACGGAAAAGTACGATCGCGTCTTCAAGCGACGGTTCTCTTTCTACTTTGCCTACTGCGAGGCTGGATTCAGGACCAGAACGCTGGGAACGTGCCAGCTCAAGTTTTCGAGGGTGGGCAACCGCGATCTGTTGGATGGGATCCCCATGTAGATTGTTTTCGGCTCCTTACAAGGTGCAATAGAAATCCATGATTTTTTTGATTTTTTTTTTGCCTATGCAACACCAATATATTCGACATGAAGCTATATGCCTGGGTTTGCTACGTCGCACTACTTTCCTCCTTCCACGATGCGGAATACATGTTCTTCAGATGGTCTCCCATCTTCAACGGAGGAAACTTGACGGGCTCCCCTTTCTTCCTGAACGGCTCGAGCACCTCGACCACGGTGTCGAATCCAGGTTCAAAGAAGTACACGATGCTGTGTCTCAGTCCTCCTCCGTTCCCGACGTCCGCCTGCGAATCGTCGACAACGTTCACGACGCGATGGATGGTGCTCTTGAACTCGCCGTTGGTCCACCTGGAGGTCATATCACCGATGTTGATGATCAGAGCTCCGGGGATGTGCGGAACACGGCACCACTGGGAGTTGAACTGGTCAAAGAGTTGAAGACCCGGTGAATCCTGAGCCAGGATCGCCATGCAGCCGTAGTCCGTGTGAGCGCCGCAGCCGAGATGGCCGAGATCTACGGGGCCCCTCGATGGGTGGTAACGAAGAGTGCGGAGCATGGTCATCGGCTCGTCAAAGTGCTGAGAGAGAGTCTCTGACGGCTGAAGGGGACGTCAGCTCTGCTTAGTGTTTGATATTGTCTTTCCCGGTCTTTAACCCTCGCTCGAGGGCATGGAAAGGTCTGGGTTTCCACCTACCACGTCCATAGCCTTTTCGAACGCAGTAAGGAGCGTCATGCCCAGTCGATTGACTTCGGAAACGTATTCGAGCATCGTGGCTTTCATTTCGGGAAACAGATCCTCATCAGGCCAGTTGTTCTCTTTCCGAAATGGTTTCCCACGGTTCGGATCGTCAGCCGGCAGCTCTCTCGACATGTCAAAGCCTTCTTTGAAGTCCCCCGTTCGCTAAGTGACAACGTCAACTCTTTCACATCGCGCACTGAATCCCACTTTTGGGACAAACCTGGTTGTCAGGATCGAGGTTCTCCTGCGAACCGGAAAGGGGGTACACGGTCGGTCATCAGCTCGCTTCCCACCTGTCCGTAACCATTCCAAGCACTTTTGCTCACGTCGCCGATCCCAAAGTACCCCGCCATCTGCGTGCTGTTCCTGTACCGACTCTTCACCTCCTTCGGTGCGTCAAAGAGTGCCTTGCTTTTCGAAAACACCCTTTCGATGAGCGCTGGGTCGATTCCATGGCGAGTGACGGCAAAGAACCCCGTGTTGAGGCAGGCGGAACGGATCTGAGACGCGACGTGCGTGAGAGCGTCGGGATCGGGAGGGCTGCTGGCGATGCCGGAGAGGTCGATGATGGGGATCGCTGTCTCTGAGAGATCTGCCACCTTGGTGACCGCGTGCGCTTCCTTGTTCCCGAGACCCATGGAGTGTTTTCTTGCGAGCGTGTGCGGACTTGCGCTTGCTGCTGCTGTCGCCAGAGGCCGAGGGGTTCAGGAGGGTTGAGCGTGTGTCCGACAGTTCCGGACGTCCAGTCTATTACGGCACGGCAAGGTTGGCAACCTGTAGAAAGTCCGCTCCCGATGGTACTGCAATACGGTAGGACGTTGCCAAGTTCCCAAGTTGCAAAAGGACAAAGCAGCCGTAGACATCATTCATTGAAGCTCGAAAAGTTGAGATTCCATCCCTCGAAGATACAGCAGATATGCAATCGGGAGAGGCTGCCCCGTTCAGCAGCAAGATCCGTTTATTTGGCCTCTAACAGAAAGCTGTCTTGAACGGATGCAAAGCTCGAGGAAAAGCTACAACGAAAGGAAGAATAGGCAGTTACCGAGGGTTTCAAAGTCTCTTGTTAGCTTTAGCCGTTCAAAAAGTGCCGGCGGCCGCTCACGTAAGAAC
>JADGJA010000470.1:0-17538 GCA_027596035.1 Thoreauomyces humboldtii | reverse complement strand
GAGGGTGGGAGGGCCCGGAGGTCCTGGAGGGAGAGGTTTGAGGGGAAGAGCTGTCGACGCTACACCTCACACGGCCCTCACATCACAGCATCACATTCCCCACATTCCCACGCGCCTCGCCATCCTCATCCCACCATCCCACGCCTCGCCAGACCATCCCACCATCGCATACACAACTGCAAGGATGCACAGAGCCAATGGGATGGTCGGCGCAAAGTTCTCTCCCTCCGAAACAAGCATTTCTTTCTTGGTCATCAGCTCAGCAGTCAGAGAAGCTTGAGCAACTGCGCATACCGCCGCCTGCAGCGAAGACGTTACAAAGAAACGAGCCCCTACGCTGGAACCTTTCCGCCAAAGACCACAACGAGCATCAAACCGTCTCCTTCAAACGGCGCTTCAACACTGTAGCCGTTTCTGAAACTTGCGCGTCCATATCGTCGGGGTTATCCTTTTCGGTTCTCCGAGCACCTTCTTCTTGCATCACATAGATATGGTGGTTGAATGACCTCGGCAAGCATGAATCCACGGTCCTATGGCCCAATGGCTAAGGCGTGTGCCTACGAAGCACAAGATTCCAGGTTCGAGTCCTGGTAGGATCGGTTCCTCTCGTGCTTGCATTCGTTCAGATGATGTTTCAGCACCTGATACCACTTTTTTCTGCCCGCGCCGTCCGTCACGGAATTGCGCGATGGAAACTCCCTCATGCACCCAGCCGACACCTCCATCAACGATTTCTCTTGACGATTCCTCACCGCGGGAGAGGTCCTGGGTTTGATGTTTTCGGCAGCAGCGTCGTCCATCAGCTGCAGCAGCTAGGTTGATAGGCCGGCAGCCGATGAGTAGGAGACAAAGAGAACAAGAAAGAGATGGAGCATGGAGGGCGGGTATATAGAACGAGGACTTCTCGAGACGGCGCCACGGCCGCTACCAGCAGGAGGTGGTACTGACAAGAGACTTTATTTGACCGGCATCGACGGATAGTGTGTTTCCGCGACAGCAGCAGGAAGATACAAAAGGGAAAAGGAAGGTAGGGACGTGGAGCGGAGCAAGAGGAAAACGGTAACGGCAAGGGGACGGGGACGACTTTCTCGAAGGCAGAAATGGGAAGGGGCAGATACCCCGACCTAGCAGGGTTTTGCCTAGCAAGAGCATTGACCCTGCGGCACGTTCCGACCGCCTGGCCCTGCGTTCAGATCGACACGACCAGCGGCGGTGCTTCCGCTTGCACCAGCCGGTCCTCGTCCACCTCGGGACGCCAGCAGTTGCTCCAAAGGAATCTTCTTGGCTACGTGGGTAAGCGGGTTAGTACATGCACGAAAGAGCTGGTGTGCCAGAGAACAATATCGTTTCCATACCAATCTCGGTGAATACGTCCATGACATTGTCGCCGGTCTTTGCGGACGCCTCCGAATAGAGGAGACCGCCTTCCGTAGCATAAGCGGATGCCTCTTCCGTGGGTACCGCCCGCGAGGTGGCTGCAAGATCAAGCTTGTTGCCAACGAGAGCGATCACGATTCCGGGGTTGGCCTGACGCTTCAGCTCTGTGACCCACGACTTTGCTTTGTCAAGTGATGCCTGACGGGAGTGGAGCAAGGAACGGGTTAGATCCAGATTGCATCCCTTTTCCCCGAGCCATTGGCGAACCCAACGGCAGGACTCACGGGCTTGGTGATGTCGTACACTACGACCGCAGCCTGGGCGTTGCGGTAGTACATGGGTGCCAGGGAGTGAAACCTCTCCTGACCTGCAGTGTCCCAGATTTCAAACTTTATGACCTTATCGTCGAGCTTGCACTTCTGGGTGAGGAAAGCAGCTCCGCTGATGGAAGGTGAAAGGGATCAGTCATCTGGCCGAGATAGCCTTCCCCCACACAAAACTGACATCGTGGGCTCTTTGTTCTCTTGGAACTCGTTGTTGACGAATCGTAGAACAAGGGATGATTTGCCGACGGCGGCTTCGCCTACAGAGATTTGGAGAAGTGTGAGTCTTGTTTTCACACTCACTTTGGGCCACAGACGTCCTCCGCCTTACCGAGAAGGACGAGCTTGACCTGGATGGGTTTCAGCTGAGCGGCGGAAGCATCGTTGACGGCGCCGCCTACTGGAGCCGCTGCGTTGGTTGGCGTGGCCATTCGGTTCTATCTAGGTCAGCGAGTTAGGATGCGTGGATTCTGTCGTCATGACGGCTCAAAAAAACAAACAAGCGTCATATTCGGCTGGCGGACTCACGGGAGAAGGAGGGGGGTGGAAGGTAGGTGTCTGCCGAGAAGCGTTCGCTAGCAAGGATGATATCAGGAAGGCACGCAAGAGCTGGGGTTCGGTCGGTGGACTGCTGAGACTTCTGCGGGTGAGATGAAATTGGGTTGACCAATGTTCAGACTGTGACGGTTGCGCCTGTGTATGAGGGAGGAACGGGGGACACCACCGGCAACGCCTGCGCCGCCTTGGCTCTCCCTCCGCCTGCTGCTTCCTTCAAGTTCCTTGTTCCTCGTCCGTCCACCCGCGTTTCATCGGGTTTCTCCACGGTCACCGCCCATCTCCCTTCAGCCTTTGTAGAATCTCGGTGCAACCTTGCGATCCCACATAGGATTTCTTCAAGCAGCACACACATTATTACCTCACAATGGTAGTGCGGAGGGGTCCATCGCTTCGCACCTCTGTATTCTGACACATGCCCCTTCGCAAGTCCGATCGCGCAGGTCTCGTCAACAATGCCGCGCCGATAGCAGGAAACGATCTCGAGGGCGCTGGGCAAATGGCGGGGGCCCAGAACGTGGCAGCACCTCAGAGCATTTTCCGACAATCAAGGTGTGCACCCCACCCACCCACGTCTTCCGTAGCCATCGATCGACTCGGCTCTTCGCAGTGACTGGGAAACTGACTGACTTTCTCTCTCGTCGGCCCGTGTCGACTCCTCCAGTCACCCAACCGCACTCTTCTTCCACCTCGCTTTCCGCAGCGCCGCCCTCCTGACCTACCTCCTGTGCTGGCTCTTCACCTCCAACTTTGTCCTCCCCTTCGTCATCATCGTCCTCCTGCTGGCATTCGACTTCTGGACCGTCAAGAACGTCACGGGGCGTCTTCTCGTCGGCCTGCGGTGGTGGAACCAGATCAGGGAGGACGGCTCCAACGAGTGGGTGTACGAGTCGCGGGAGGTAACTGTTTTTAAGAGACACGGAAGAGGGACCATGCATGCCCCGCACACTCGGACCCTTCTCCGTAACGAGCAGAAAGGACCTGACTCTCCGCACTCGCCCTTCCCCCCCTCCTTTCGCTCCCAACAGAACCGTCTCGTCAACGCGACAGACTCGAGGATGTTTTGGATGGGACTCTACGTCACGCCCGCGCTCTGGTGCGTCTTTGCATTCATCTCGATCCTCAAGCTGAGTCCAGGGTGGTTCCTGGTGACCTTCATCGGGATCGTCATGAGTTCAGCGAACGTGGTCGGATACACGAGATGCGAGAAGGTAGCGACCACGGACTGGCCTTTTTTTTTGTTTTTTTTTGTTTTGGAATCGGTGGTCCTCGTCTCCCTGACCAGACGCTCCCCCCCGGCTTGTGTAGGACGCCAAGGCAAAGGTCACCAGCTACTTGGCAGGCAACAGTGCGGTGCAGGGCTTCGTCGGGAACATGATCTCGAATCGATTGGGAGGATTCTTTGGGGGAGGGGCCACGACCGCAGCGCCGGTCCGGTAGGGGCCGCTTTGTTTTTATGCCATCTTATCAGATACGGGCCGCGAACGAACGCCGGCCCTTTCGTTTCTGCGGTTTCCTCTATATTCCACTGCCACCACGGCTCGACCATCACTATACTTTTCGCGAAAGCCAGGGCAGCTTCTTGCGCTTTCACTCCTTGAAGTCTGTCTCAAACCGATCGTCAGAGCGGAGCTTGTACCCGTTGTCGAAATCCCTGATGCCGACCCTGTTCTTGCCCTGCACGTGGACTGTCTTGCAGGCAAGCCAGCTGTCTCGACAACGAACAAACAGAATCGATCGATCCGCGTTTGTCCTTAGCGTTCCAAACGGGAGGTCCACGCTCGCCACGTCTGTTTGCGGCGCGCCTGATGTGTCGGGATCGAGGATGTCGAGGAGCTGCGTCCGTCGATCGCGAAAGATTGTATGCAAGGGAATCTGCACGGGAGGGGGTTCGTTGCGGCATGAGCAGAGTACGGAGGATGCCGAGGTTTCCGCAGCAGATCGCGCATCACCTTTCCACCGATGGCTCGGTCCAGTCGATGCACCTCGTCCGCCGTCTTATTCCAGTTCACCATGGCCATTGTCTTGGGTATCTTGGGTGCCGAAGACGCCCCGGCTTCCGCTTGCGGGCGAGCCTGTGCCTTGGTTCGATGCGGTTCAGCACGGCAAAGATGGGCTTTGCGAAAGAGAGAGAGAGAGAGATGATGCCTACCTTATGTAAAGGCATATCCCGAATAACCTCCAGAAGATCACTCGCTCCCATTTCGGCGAGCTGGTCATGAAGCGTGCCATAGCGTGTCTTCGGTGGAACCTCCTGCCCCAGTGATTTCGGATGAGAAAATGAAAAACACCATCGGATCCAAACGAGACCGGAACTTACGATCTTCGACTGTTTCAAGATCCGCCCAACGTCGAAGCGCGTGGGATCCAGCTCGATGATCGAGACGCCGCCCTCACGATCGTCATTGAGGATCGTGTACTGCAGCGGTGCCGCTCCGCGGTATCTGCGTCGCTAACTACGTTGGCCCAACTCTTCCCCTACTGTCGTCGGATCGGCAGGGATGAAATCTGTCCCGGAGGAGGAGCTCACTTGGGTAGAAGCGAGGGATGCACGTTGACAGCTCCCGACCCGAACCCTTCGATGAGCTTGCGAGGGAGGAAGTATCCGAACGAGACGACTACGGCGAGATCGAACGGCACGGAGGTCGATGGTGGCTATTTGCACGGAGGTCGATGGAGTCAAAGGTCCAAGTCTCTCAGGACGGCCCAAGCAGCGGTGCCGCAAGGCTCACCTCCCATCCCTTCAACGATTTGTGGGGTGCAGCGTGCGTTTTCAGACCGACAGAGGAAGCGTACGCTTTCAAAGGCACTACCGAAGAGATCCAAGTCAGTCCAACCGGCCCATCGTCCCAAGCAGAGAGCCGCAGCCAACTTGTACCTTGCGAGATCTTGTTTCGCGGGTTGTCAGGCGGAGTCACAACTTCCATGTGTTGGATGATCTGACCGGGCCCCGATGCTGGGATGAAAGGAATGCATGAGGATGTCTGCCCACGCTTCGAGACTCCCAGCCCCGTGAGGTTCCCAACTTTGCTCCTCTCGCAGCTTCTTGAGGCAGGTGATGGAGAACTCGTCGCTCCCGAAGAACAGGACGTTGTACGGTCGGAAGGAGCGTGCCCCGGTATGGAACCAGCAGATCACCGAGGGTGCCGCTTTGCGATTTCGTAGCGGAAACCGAGCGCGGCTTTTGAAGATCGCAAGCATCATCATCATCGATTGGAGACAAGTGTCCGTGCGCCTAAACGCGGGGAACGCAGCTTCGAATTTCGTTGCCGTCAAAAATTGAAGGTCTCAACTTCCTCTCACCGTATCTGTATAGGTAGACTTCCTCTCGATCCCATTGCCCTTTCCCCTTCTTTCGACTTTGACCTGACCCGCCGATAGTATAGCCATGGCCGGAATCCTAGGGTAAGGCTGGGGCAATCTTACTTGGACGGCGTGCTGGAAATGCTGGTTCAGAAGCCGTGCAAGTGCTTCTCGCTACTCACCTCTGTTCCCTTTCCTAGCATTTTCACTACGCTGCGGCACCAGCTCTACAACTATCCAACTATCTTCTTCAGCTACGTGATCGGCATCTCAGGTATTCCACTGATACGGCGGTGTGTCCGTTTCCGGCTTAGCCGGAGCAATTTGGCTAAGGTCGAGGACCTCGCAAAACAGTCGCTCACCACTCCTACACCTCGCTCCTCACTAGGACCCGTCATGCTCCTGACCGTATACCCTGCTCGTCGTGAGATGGGCTTCAAAGTGCCTGTCGATGCTCCCCGGTCTTACCCATGTACGTGCTCAGTTTATTCCTTCACGTGACGTGAGCGCTGATGCCAATCCACGTTCTTGCAGTACCCGAAGGCCCACGATCCAACCCTTCCGGTTACGAAGACTGAAGGGGGAAACAGTGGTGGAAGGAAACAATCCGGCATTTTGTTGATGTACAATGATAAAGTGGTGGGAAACATATTAGATGAACTCGCGTTCCCAAAAACTTGCCCTCACGGAAGGAGCGAAACGGCTTGTGCCATGGACGCTTACGCTTCAAGCGTCGTCCGAACCCTCAGTTCCTTCTCCTCCATGAGGTTCACAATGTCCTTCACTTCGTCATCGTCAAAGGCAGCGCGGATGCGATGGAACGGTAGCATATATAGTTCTAAGGAAGGAACCTCGAGCATTAAGAGCGCGGTTCATCGAGCAGGGCAGATCTACATCTTTCTCTCACCCTTACTCCACGGACACTCCTGTATCGCGCGGAAGAACAGCGTCTTGACTTTTCCGAGGTCGCCTTCCCGCTGCTCAAACTGAATGTAGAGATACCAGAGGGACACCGAGTGTTTCGAGCTGCACACCAGCCAGTAGCGCATCAGCAATCTCATCCCGAAGAAAAGGCGGAAATGGATTGGGGCGATTACCTGGGACACGCCAAGGCCCTCTCGAAAAGGGACCTGACGAGATTGACGTTGTAGACCTGGCGCTGATGCAGTTCGGCCCATATTGCGAAAGTCCACAGAATATGGGACGGGCTCCTGCACGCAACATCGTTGGCAAATGCTCAACGCTAGAGACCGCGAAGCAACGACTTACTTGGAGAGCTGGAGGTCCAGTAACCTTCTGACGCGATTGTCCATCTTTGTCCGCGCCTCGTTCCACCCATACATCGTCAAGATGAGTATGTTGCACGGGAACCTCGCTAGGCCTCGTTCCGCGATGTCCCGCATGAGTCCAGGCTTGAACGTCGCCCCGGATCGCGCGTGCTGAAACAGCAGCCGGATGTACTCTTCGAACACGACCTCCTCCAAAACTGTCGGAGACGAGTCGCGAGCTCGTAAAGAGTCCAGGACCTGTTCGTAGATCCGTTGTGCATCTTTCCAGCCTTGGGCGAGGTATTCGAGGAGACCGTAGCAACTGAGCGCGTCTAAGAGAGCTCGTTCGTTGGGACCCAGCGCTAGTCCACTCGCGGATGCGACCAGAATCTCGAGGCGTTGTCCCAAGGCCTGGTAATAAATGATAATATGAGTGTGCTGACCAATTTCGGAGTGCGCAAGTTGAGCAATACCTTCCGCGCCTTGAGCACAACTGTGGGCTTCGGCAACTCCTCGCTTATCTGCCCTTTAATTGCTGCATTAGCTTGTATTTTTATTTTTGGCGTTGCGTACAACATACCTGTTTCATCCAGGGCAAAATGAACCAGGATCGATAGACTTTTGTCAGGAAACCCAGCCTGATACTCCATATCCGCCATCATGAAATATAGTAGGGGAGACTCCCGTTGATTTTCCGCTGGAAAGCTGCGATACGATGATAGCGCCGTCTCATAGACTTTTCTCGCCTGAAAATAAAGAGAGAATGTTAGAGCGGGAAGGGATGTGAGCAGCCCGTTATACAGTCACGATTGCGAATTCCGTTACCCACCTCAGCTGTCTTCCCACGCCCTATTTCTGTTTGTGCAAAAGCATTCCATAGTGAGAGATTCATGCGATCCGTACTCAGCAAGGACTTGGCGGTTTTTTGAGCACTGATGCCGAATCGCCCGTCAGCATGCCGCCACTCTATCAGTCAAGCGATGTGACAGCTATACCGCTTCGTTCCGGAGAACCCGTCGCAACCGCTTTCAAAAGCGATCAGCAAGGGCATAAGATCAGGTATCGACGCTAGCATGTTCTGACTTTGCAAAAATATATTTCTGGAGGAAAGTGTCAAAAGGAAAGCGCCTACGGTTAAGCAGCGAGCGCCGCGAGGAGTGTAGGACAGTACCTTACAAATTCCTTTCTTTGGAACCCAGAATCTTGGAAAACTTTCGCATCCTGTGGTGTCCATTGCCGGAACCAAGCACTCGCTCCGAAGGTCGTGGAGGTGGATTGCGGATAGGTCTTGATGGGCACAGAGAAGGGATCGCTCTCCAAAGTAGCCTGCCCCTGTTCAGTAGAAAGAACTTCGGTGGGGTGCTGCAATGCATGTTTCTCCACCGGCCAAAAGAGGTTTGCGGCGGAGTAATTCGCGTGTTCAGAATGGACGAAGGGGTCCTGAAAGAACTCGGCATTGGAGGAGACACCAGAGTTTAACTGCACAGCCAGCAGGTGCAGCAGGTTGTGCACGAGTTGATGTCGCGTCTGAGGGAGGGTGGCCTCAAACATCAGAGTCGAGACATCTTCGTAGAGGACGGCTCGGTACGGGTCGTCGGGTTCATCATCCTCCGAGCCTCGCAGGGGCAGCCAGTTGTGAAACTCCCTGATTGTCTCTTCCCGGTGAAAAGCGCTGATGGGGTCTGCATTTCCAATCGTGAAGTCTCCCTCGGGTAAGCAAGAAAAGTCCATGCTTGATGGGTCTAGAAATTCTTTGTCAGGCCGGCTTAACAGAAAATAACCTGCAAGACTGGTACCCGTACCTTGCATCAGCGAACTGGCCCAGCCGAGCGCGCCCTAGAACGTCAGCCGTCTGTCAACCCCTTTGTCCAAGATAAAGACCCCTCCCATCCCAGTTCATAAGCAAGAGCTATCCTACCTCTTCTCCGAATCTTGGCAGTTCCGAATCCCAGAATCCCTCGAACATGCCCATGCGCTGCTCGTAACTCTGCGTGGTGAAAGCAGGTGGGCAAAAGCAATTGAATTCGATCATGGCCTGATACAAAGCGACCGCTCGCTCGATGAAGCCTTGGGTAGACCGAAATGAGACAGTAATCCCTCCTTTTTTCCCGATCGCGAAACCTCACCTGATTGAGCCAACAGTGAACATGCTCGAGTAAGTGCATGAAGAAGAATTTCTTCTCGCCGCTCCATATCTGAAATTAAAAGATTGAGTGCTGAACTTGGGTTGACCAAAATAAAATCTTGTACCTGTCCTGATGTCCGAGCGCATAATATCGATGCAGGTCTCGTAAAGCTCTATGCAGCTGGTGACCGTGAATGTACTGGAGTTCGTCTGCCTGAAGTCCAGGTATTGCTTCCAGAGAGTGATCGAATGTGAATGGCTCTTGAGAATGCGATCCCATCTTGTCAACAAAGTCGCAGTACTACAGAGAGGTAAAAGAGTGTTGGCAAACCCAGAATAGACCACCAGGCCACACGTGACTTACTCCCAAAGTTCCTGACAGACGCGCATGTAGCCCGACAGCAAGTTGACGTTATTTGGGAACTCACGGAGAGCGGCCTCGTATATTGACTGCCTCTTCTCGTTGACCGCGGTAAGCAAACTCATCTTCGCTTGATCATCGGGCCTGATCAGATCGTCCTGCAGCTTGATCAACTCGGTCCAAGCAGCGAGATCATTTGGACGCTCTCCCAGTCGCTTGTTGAGCCTGGCAGTCTCTTCGGTAAACCTCGGCTTTTCTTGAAGAGAGACTGAGCCTCCTTCCTGAGCGAGCTTAGCCAGGGGTACTGACGATACAGCAATGAAATCGGCATCGGCGCCGCCGCCGTCGTCCGGGCCAGGCTCGCCAGCTATCAGCCTTTTCACCAAGTTAGCGGTTTGCTTTCCATTGTTCTCCCTGTCCTCCGTCATCGTACCTTTCCAAAGAGATAGGTGTCTCACGTAGGATCCGCTTGAAATCTTGATATCTCACCGCCTGTAAAAGAAGATGAGATCTCGGCGTCTTTGGAAAAAGACAACGCGACGTACCCCCAAGCCATGGGTGTTGATCTTGCTAGCGTAGCGCATTTTGAGCACCAGCTCTCTCCTCTTCCTGCTGGCACCGTGATTGAGTTGCCAGAACGTCGAACAGCCGAGGATGTAGTCTGCCCACGTGCGTCAGCCTTTCGACCTTCAAGATTCGGAGGCTTCAAGTGTTGGCATGTCACCCTACCTCCCCATCGTCTGTACGCAGGCGCCGCGTACGCATCGCTGGACCCCGTGAATCTGTTCTGGTCGTCTCCCTTCCTGTCCGTGAAGAAGTCGGCAGTCTCGACCACCACCCGCTCCCGCGCTGTTCTGAGATGTCGCTATCAGCCATCAGGCTCAGGGCGACCGGGCAAGGAAGTGCAGAGAAGTGGGTCGGCAGCCGTACTTGTCAAAAGTCAGATCCCCTCGTTGCCCGTGCTTGCCATCCTTTTCCCTTCTGCTGGAGGACTTCTTCGCCCTCTTCTCGGTCCGCCCCGAGGACCTGCGAGTTTGACTTTGACTGCGACTGCGATCCCTCCTCCGCTTGCCGGACCGACGAGAACCCGGACCTCGCTCGTCGGAACCCGACGAGCCATCGTTGGCTTCCGCGCCACGCTTCCCCCGTGCCCTCCTCTCGTCTCCTCCCCGCGGTGCTTTCCTGTCCTTGGCCTGGTCGGATGGTTTTCTGCGTGGCGCGCTGGCCGTGGGTGTAGCCACATGGGGTGCGGACGAGAACGAAGGAAACAAGGACGCAGAGACGGTAGATGGAGCAGACGAAGCGAGGGAGGGAAGCGAGGAAGGGCTCGCCAACGCAGCTGCTTTCGGAACAGCATTGCCCTGGGACGTGGGCATTGTTTTCTGTGGTTGGAGACGGAAGAGAAACGTGCACGAGAGGCAGCACCCGGTCGTTGCAGCGGTCGTGGTGTTGAGGCAGAGAGAGTTGGATGGGTTCTTTGGGTTCTTGGAGAAGTCCTGGGAATCGTTGGATCTCGCCCGAAGAGCAGCAGCGCAAGGAGGGTGAGGAGGTTCAACTCGCCGTGGGGGTGACTCATCAGTCAGTCGGTCACACCACAACCCTCAAGCGACCGACCACCACGCAAGGGCGAGACCATCTTGCGCACGACACGCGACATTACCCGACGCCCTGAACCAGAGCTATATAGTCCAACCCATGGACGTGGTCGTCAGTCTACACTCGAGCGCCGCGTCGCTCCATGCAGAAGGAAAGTTCAGGGAAAGCTACAACACGTACATCCGCGCTTCCAACGCAGCACTCGTCAACCTCGCGGGTCGCGTCGAATGGACGAACGAAGACGTCACAGGGAGGCCAGACGACTTTGCCGACCTCGTCCGTCTGTCCTTACAGT
Source organism: Thoreauomyces humboldtii (assembly GCA_027596035.1). NCBI lineage: Eukaryota > Fungi > Chytridiomycota > Chytridiomycetes > Spizellomycetales > Powellomycetaceae > Thoreauomyces > Thoreauomyces humboldtii. Next base: position 6,335 of record JADGJA010000470.1, on the reverse strand, counting down.
GCATCGCGAGGGCCGAGGAGATCGTGAAATCCCGGCACATTCACGTGGCAAAGGTCGTCACGGTCGCCGACGGCCACCGTCCATCACAAAACGTCAACGCTAACGGCAACGCCTACGTCCCTCCCTTCCCGGAACCCACCCCCGACATACCCATTTCCGCCGTCACCCAGCAGCAATGGAAGCATGAGCACGAGCTACGGAACGCTGAGATGCGGTACGACGCGGGCCAGATGTCTCCAAAGACCGACCTACCGAGGATGCGCCGACTCCTGGAAGACGTTCGGATCCAGCGGTCCAAGGTCCAAGAGCTGCAGGCGCTCACGGAATCTGTCGTGACCACGTCCCTGTCTTCGTGGAGACCCGACGATCTGGCCCGTCAGATCGCCATCATCGACGCCGGTCTCTTCGCCAGCGTCAACGCGAGACAAGACCTCGCTCGTCGAGCAACTCGGATCGGTCCGGGGGCCAAGGTCTGCCTGGACTTCAACAGATACCTGGAACGTCTCTGCATCCACGCCGTATTGTCGGCACAGCCGAGCGCTCATGGAGAGGACGCTCCGACGGCGCGAGCGTGTGTCTTCAGTCTCCTGATCTCGGTGGCACACCTGCTGTTCTACCAGTATCGAGATGTAAACGGCCTCTGCGCCGTGATGCGGGCGCTGCACTCTCCCGAGCTTCGCCGTCTGCGTAAGGCTTGGGACAGCGTGCCAAGTAAGACGATCGACACATTCAACGCCCTCGAGGAGGCTGTCGGTTCGGACACAGGTCGCGAACATCTCGAGCTGATCGCTCAGATCTTACAGTACCACTATTCCGGCGGAGGAGTCCTCTCCGTGATTCCCTTTCTGGGCCCGTTCGTCACGGATGTCGAGGACCTCCACAATGCGTACTCCGCTGGGATGGATGGAGACAAGGGTGAGGCCATGCTGTCTGAGATCGGCGCTCGCTCCTTGGAAGAGGTGCTCTCAACCATTGAACTCTGCCAAGGAGTAGGCAAGCCGGATCCCAGTCTGGGGAAAGCCGGAAAGGCGGCAGCATCCCGCACCGGTCGAGCAGGGCACCCGGAGAAGGAAGGTCCGAACGACCTCACCTCGCTCGGCGTCGGGAACCGCGCATTGGGCCACTGGCTCCTCACCCGAGTCTACTGGAGCCGAGTAGAGCTTTGGAGCAGGAGCGGAGAGTGCGAACCGTTCTCTCGCGACGAGTCTACCCCCGCTGAGTACGCCGAAATGTCCAGAGAGTACGCCGAGGTACTGCAACGAGACGCCCTAGAGAGGCAGCGGGCTGGAACCGCCGCTCAGGAACTTGCAAAGCAGAGGGAACTGGAGTCCAACATGAATGTAGAACGATTCGACCCGCATGCTGCTTTCGCCCCATCTCCTCCCATACAAACGATTGTTCCGTCTGCGCCGGACGACGATGACGCGGAGCTTCTTGCACTACTGGCGGATATGCCAGCCATTCCAGCGAGCTTCGTCGACCTCGATGACAACTCAACAGGGATAGATGCTTCCGTGGCGTCGGCCTCGGAACCCGTATTCTCAGTACCGGACGCTGGTGATGCAGCGCAAGACAGGAAGCATAACCCCGAGGTTTCTCAATCCAAAGGTTTCGATTACATGGACAACTACCTTGGTTCTTTGAATGAACCTTTTCCGGGTTCCAATATGGAGGTCGATCTGACCCCGTCATCAACTCCCGCCGGCGACTATGATTCAGTGACGCCATCTCCTTCGGTGCCCGCGCAAATCGTATCCGAAGAAGCGATACCCAAACACTCCGTCCCTGCATCCGAGGGACGTGACACTACGCTGGACGACGACAAGGTCGACGAGTTCGAGGGGGCGGGCCCAGACGTTGACTCGGGAAATGCTGAACATCTGGACGAAGCATTTGTGACACCAGCGCTTGCTACTCCGAAGGCTGAGGCTTCAAGAGACGGGGTACTGGAGGATATCTCTCATGGCGAAGCAGATGATGTGGATGAGGTCAAGGAGGAGTTTGTAGCCGAGATGCAACGAAGACTGAGCGCCTTGAAGTGATCTCTTGTAGTATACATTTCCAAAAATACATAACCAAAATTCCCCATGTGTACATGCAACATCCACTCGCTTTGTGTCTTTTCTCCCTTCCCTATACCAGTGACCGGTCGTTCCCTGCCGTGGCTGGTACAGGCACTATGCTCCACGTGCTGTCTCGGTACCCCTCTCCAGGCTGATGCTGGAGGTGATCCTCGTTGCCTTGGAACGCTGTCTTCTGTGAGTCATCCGAGCTCCGCTGACTCTTCGTCGTGGGACTGTAGCCGGTCATGATAGAAAGATTGACGGAAGTTTCCGATGCGTTGGCGTTGGCTAGCCATGGTCGTTCGGGAGGAGGACGACCTGGCGCGGGTTGGGTGCTTGCGTCCCGGAGCAGGGCGGGACTCGGGTGAGCGGTAGCGGTAACGACTGGATTCCTTGCCGCATTTGTGAGGTCCCCGATAGTCGTGGGAACATGGACGGTGGTGGCTTGTCCCCCCGGTTTGGCAGCCCACGCATTGTCCTCGTCCCATTTCGGTCGAAAGATGTCCATGTCGTCTTCCAACCCTTTTCCGTCTTCGGATCCTTCCCTCGTTCCCCAGTCCGTAACATGAAGCGTGAAGAGGCAATAGATCTTCATGATGGCAAAGTAAATGTTGAACACGACCCAGATCGGTACCATCAGGATGTCCTGAGGTCTCCGAACGAAATGGGGCATGTACTTGATCAACCTCGTGATGACAAGCCAGACGAGGTAGCTGACAAGGATGATCCAGTGCGGCAACTCCCCCGCTCTCGGCGTCCGGAACAGGACGTACATCACCGTTGCTGGACCAGCCAGCAGCGTGAGAGGGTTGAAGAATTTGTCGAGCATGGTGAAAGCTACGAAAGGGTGTCGCCTCCACACGAACCTTTCGGTGAAAAGGGAACGGAAGTCGGACCTCCATGTGTTTCGGGTCCATCGAAGCAACTGCTTCAGAAATCGCCAGTTGTCCTTGAAGGTGGAGGAGAGTTCGGCTTCCGGACAGGCCTGGATGTAGGTTTTCCAGCCGTGCGAGTGGACCCATCGAGTGAGGAATTTGTCGTCGCCGGAATGTTGGTGGTACTTCTTGCGCCAGTACTCGTGGGTGAAGGCCCACTGAAAATCAGGATCGCGGAGCATGCAAGTTCGATAAGCGGCTGTGCGGCCAGAGAGACAGCAGACTCCACCGTCGATGTAAGTCGTAGCTGTAATTTCGACGTTGCGAAGCTGGTCGAGAGCAAGCATTAGCCCCCACGAAACATGTCCGCCTAACACGGTCCATGATAAGGCGTACCGAGATGCGGAATGCAGCAAGAATCTCCCAAATTGTCATGTGCTTCGCTACGGGCAGGACCTTCTGGGATGTTCCTGAGTAAAAAAAAACGTCAGAAAGTGCGTTTCGACAGACATTCCCGTAGTCGACTCACCGACACCGCCCATCAGCTTATCCTCGAATGGCGCCAGCATCCACTTTAGCATGGTCGCTGGCCATATAACGTCATCATCACAAAAAACAGTGATCGGTGTCTTGACATGGTTGATTCCAGCCGTCATCTGGTTTCTCTTGTTTGGCTGACTGATGGTGACCACTCTGATCTTCTGACACAAAGGATCGACTTCCCTTGCCAGCTGCTCGAGGGCGGCTTGGGCAGGAGGGGTAGTGATGAAGATGATCTCGAAAGGATTGCTGAGCATCCAGGTTCTTATGGCTATCCGGATCTCGTCACCGGAGTCGATGGTGGGTACAAGGATGGTGACGTCGCGGGATGGAATGTAGCGAGGGTGGCGGCGGGGACGGATGGGCTTGTAGAGCACGTATGCTAAGATCTGGAACAGAACAGAATGAGTGCTGGCTTCGCAGAGGTCGCGAGCGCTGACTACGTACCTTGACAAAGAACCAGAACCATCGATAGATACCGATGAACCCGAGCGGGATGAATACCGGCAACGACTCTTTCGTAAGATAGAACATACTGGAGCTGGTCGAGATGTCTGAGCGTGGAACAGGGTGGGACGTTCAGGCAGGACGCGAAAGAGACCCGACTACTCCATAGCAGATCTCCTCTGCGACTCTGCGAGGACCACGCGCTCCAGCGTCGCTCCTTTAAAGAGCATGGCTGCCAAGGAGCTAGTGCACATACCCGGGATAGGAGCTAACGAAATCAGTCTTAACGAACGCAACGCTCTTTACTCGGCTTACGCCGCTTACGTTTTGGAGAGAGCGTCCAGTACGCGTAACACACCGGATTCAAGAAAGTACATAAGCCACCAGCGTTTTTTTCTTCGGAAGCTTCCATTCTGAATGATTTGGCAATCGAGGCTTGAGCCTCGATGAATCATCCAAAAGCGGGAAAGGTATTGTTAGTGGGGCAACCTTAAAATCATCAGCAGCGCACTTTGTGGCTTTTCATGGCTGCGCAGTCGCCCGCTTGGGGTTATGCTACTGTATGCATATCGCGTGCTGAACGCGTTGCGCTGACCTCACGCGGGTGTGCAGTATCATACCGGTGGTAGTGATAGGGAGGGAGAGGAGGAAGGGCCGCCGTCACACACACCAGACAACCACCACGGCTGAAATAACAGCCGTCTTCCTCTCTCTGTGTTTCTTTTTTCGCCTTTCCGCGAACCCGTCGCATGTGCGTAACGGGAGATCGGTGGTGGCCTTGCACAAGAGTATCAGCATCGGTCGTCACAAGTCCCTGCTGTGCTTGCTTGTTCTTGAGCTGTGCTTGTACAGTACTGTAGACGCATCGCGAAATGTCTTCTTCCATCCTGGCGAACCCCACCACACCCGTCTCGTGGTCCGTCACAGCCGCATTCTCTGACCGCGTCGGAAACTACATTCTCCGTACTCTTCCATCCCAGTACCTGATCAAGCTCCACCTGACCCACCTGTCGCCCCATGAGCTTTTCCTCATCTCTGTGATCGTCTCTGCCTTCGCGTTCCTCGTCGTGGTATCCTTCGCAAAGTACCTGCTAGCGCCAGACCGCGTCCGTTTACTCCACGCTCCATCAAGCGTTCCGATCCGAAGAGCAGCCTATTCGAAAGGCAAGAAGGACGCAACAGAATCCGTCTCTCTGCTCGCGCTCTTACGGGAACGCGTTCCTTCCCTGGCCGATCCGCGCGGTCGTTTGAACGCTTTCCGTCCGACCCTTTGGCTGTTCAATGGGCATCTGCAAACCATCTATGCAGCCGTGTTCGCAGAGCGCGGCACCCGCCACATCACGTATGACCGAGAGCTCATCTACTTTCCCGACGGCGGAAACATTGCTCTCGACTGGCACGCACCATCCCGCGACGACGACCCGGCACCCGATCGTGTGACGGCAGATGACGCGACTCCGATCGTCGTCATCTCGCACGGCCTCACGGGCGGATCCCACGAGACGTACGTGAGGGAACTCGTCCACGAGTGTGCTACCCTTGGATACAGGAGCGTTGTCGTCAACTTCAGGGGATGCGCCGAGACACAGTTGACTTCTTCGCAGCTCTACTGTGGGTGGTGGACGAAGGACCTAAAGGCCGCCGTGGGGGTTGTCAAGAAGAAGCATCCCAGGGCGCCCTTGTTTGCTGTGGGCTTCAGTCTCGGCGCCAACATTCTCACAAAGTTCGTTGGCGAATGCGGCGAGGACTGTCCGTTCCTTGGCGCTGTCTCCGTCAGCAACCCATTCGACTTGCTCGGTGGTTCCCGAGCCCTTCACCGAACCTGGCTGGGGCGCAACCTGTATTCCAGGTCCATGACACAGAACTTGATCCGTGTCTACCGGCGCCACTCGCACAGTCTCCTCAAGGTTCCGCTCGTTGACCCGGCATCCCTAGTCAACGTACGCTACATCTACGAGTTCGATGAAGCTTTCACTAGAGTCGTTTTCGGCTTCAGGACCGTCCACGAGTACTATCGCATGGCAAGCAGCGCGCAGTATCTTCCGGAGGTCAAGGTCCCCATGTTGTTGATCACGGCAGACGACGATCCCATCGTGGATCCGGAGCTGCATCCGACCTTTGAGACCACGAGCAACCCCAATCTCATTCTTGCTACCACGCGATATGGCGGGCACATCGGCTGGTACTCTGGCCTGATACAGCCAAAGCGGTGGATCCAGAAGCCCATCGGGGAGTTCATCAACGCGATATTCGAGGTGAGAACAGCGCAGGACAAAGGTCAATGACCATTGATGTTAACACCTTTCTTCCAACTCTGAAGGCGCATTGCTCTCTCCCGGAGGCAGACCGCCTTGCAAGAACCTCGAAACCTATGCGACCCTCCTCTTCCCGATCCGCCCTCCCCCCGACC
>JADGJA010000047.1:0-58141 GCA_027596035.1 Thoreauomyces humboldtii | reverse complement strand
TTTAAAATTTCCTGTGGTTCTTCTCTATCGGGGGGCCCACAAATTTTCCGGTTTAACGACACACCGCGGTTTTGGTGGTTAAAAACCACAACCGCGCTCCCCACCACCTTTGGCCCCCCCCCCCCCCCTTCAAAGAGTGGTAGTAAGAAGAGAGATGAGAAACACGTCGATATCTGTGTCTGTTGGAAATTTACAAACGTATGAAAAGAAGGATGGCCCAGAATGATGGATAGCACGCGGATTTCGAAGATGTGGATGGGTGGCAGAGTGACTTTGAAACACTAGGAAAGAGATAATCGCGGAAGGCTCATATCAAGCTTTCACTGGATTGGCCGCCGACGGCGTCGACAGCAGGTACCGGAGGATCCGCAACCTTCGCGTCCCCGGACGAGCAGCCCGAGGCTGCCAGCGCTTCGGATCCAGCAGCCGCTTCGGGCTTCGTCGATACAGGCAGGGACGTCGCGGGTGAGGGTGACTTCGACCTGACAAGTGGGACGTCGTCGGCGTCGATCAGACTCTCCTGCGCCTCTGCACCGCTCGAGCCAGCAGCAAGCTCATAGGGCTTCACTTCGCTTTCTCCGACATGTGGCTGCTCCTGTCCCTTGATCTGCGTCCTGGCAGGGCTTTCAGGAAGGAGGAGCTTGCCTTCCTCGTCTCCACCTTCGCGCCTTTGCTTGTCGGCCTCGATGGTCGACAGACTGAGAGCCATTGCGAGCTGCATCTCGTAATCCTCCTGCTCGGACGGGGTCATGTTGGCTGCGGGGCGCGGTGGACGAGGAGGAGCGATGTCCTCCATGCCAGGCATGGGACTGAGAGGGCTGACGCCGGGAGATTGCTGCATCATCCAGGGAGCGGGCTGCTGCTGCTGATTGCCGGCAGGATGAAGGTGCTGAACCCGTTCGGGACGCTCGGTGCGAATAGCGTTGCCGTCGGTTCGGATGGTACCGGGGTAAGGATTGCCGCCAGAATGAGTCCGCTGAGGGCCGTTGGGGTGGTGATCCCCGTTGGCCTGATGGTGGGGGTTTTGCTGCTGGAGCTCGTCATCGCTATCCCCCACGACCTGATTGACGAACCCGTCCACCTTTCCCGCCGCCTGCTCGCCAAAGATCTTGGCCTCCTTTATCAAGGTGTTGAACCAGCCCGACGTGGACGTGTAGACCTTGGACGCTAGCTGGGACACCTGAGGAACGGGATCCTTTCCCCCGGAAGATGAAGAAGACCCGCCACCACCCGTGCCCGAACCACTTGCAAAATCAGAAGGCCGGGGAGGCAAATCTTTCTGTCCTCCGTACTTTGCACTGTCGGCCTCGTCCAGCGTCAGGCTCTTGGCAGTCATGTTGTAAATGAAGCTGACGGCGCTCATCATGTTGGTGATGCAAAACTGGTTGGTCCCCTTCTCCAGCTCGGTCTGGTTGCGGAACCGCATAATGTACTTGATGTTGGCAATCAAATTGGGCGGGTTCGCACGAATCACGGTGAGGATGAGGGCTGGGAGTAGATGGTCGTTTCCAGCCGTCTCCGAGGAGGCTTTGCTGATCAGATCCACCACAATCTGTGCGGTATTCTGCAAAATGATGAGCTTATCGCGAGGAGCACGGAAACCGTTGACGCGCAGGAGTTCGGCCTGCGCGACTTCCAGCGTGTGGTGGAAGGAGAACGGAAGGTCGAGATGCGTTTCCTGAGATAAGGAAGGACGTCAAACATTGCTGAATACCATAAGGCACGATGCATACAGCCACGGAGAGAGACACACCTGAACCCACTGGAAGCTCTCGATCTTCCGCTGCAGGTGCCCGCCCATCTTGAGATCGTCCGTCTCTGGTGCTCCGAAGACACGCTCGTAAATGTTCATCATGACCAGCTAGGTTCGATGGGAGACTGTCAGGAACGTGCACGGTGGTGTTGGCAGCGTGACCGACACATTATGCGCACCTTTTCCCAGCCTTCCCTGATGTTCTCCAGCTCTTCGTCGCTGGATGAGAGCGCAAAGACTTCGTTCTGAAAAGGGATCAATTGAGCAAGGGATGGTCCTTCTGTATCCGGAAATATCATTTTACCTGCAAGGACTCTCCATAAATGTAGTGCAGGAAGCTAGCCACGAGCTTCCGATGTTGCATGATGGGACGCTTCTCCGAGTTGAATCGAACCAGGAATCTGCGCGGAGTCGGCGAGCACAGTGTCAGCATGCGTCCCAAGCAGCTAGCTCTTTGTGTGCCATCGGCCTCGATCCTACCCTTTGAAGTGAGCCATGAGGGGGGCCACCTCCTTCTGCCTGAGCTGGGCGAGAAACTGCTCGTAGTCGACCATGTTGACGGTGGTCGGAAGAGGATGTATGGTTGAACAAGACGACTCCTGGCAATTTGTGGTAGGTGCTCTCGGCGAGGATCGATGGGAGTGGGGAGAAGCTCTTTAAGCTGGCAAGCTGAGATCGCCTTTGAAAGGGGAATCGACGATGGGGGGGGTTCTAGTACTGTTACTGGGGGGCGAGAGGTGTACGAAAGTGTGCGAAGCGGCCGAGAAGTGACGTGTCCCCCCCTTCCCCTTCCTTTTCACATGTGCCATGTACAGTACTCGTACATGCCTTTCCGCTTCGATTTCTGCCTGTTTCGCGCACAGGTCACAGGGGAGACGCTGGCGGTGGCGGCACTCGCTGCAACCAAGGGAGAACATCGCTATATAGTAGGCATACATCGAATTGATCATCATTCTCAGGAGCTGAGCGCCGTCGACAGGTTACACCTTCGACAAAACGTCGAGAACTCTGAATTGTGATCACTGGCTCTTGTCCCCTAGGCATGATTGTGCTGACTGCGTCCCAGATGAGGGCTCTGGGCCATGTCTAGTAAACATCTCAGGGCTTTTGGTTTTTTGGCTTTTTGGGTCCTGTTGCCTCATGGCTGTCGAGAACTCTGGATAAGGGATCAGCGAGCCATTTTCTTGCTGGTATGCACGAAGATTCGGGCATTCGTCAAGTATCAAGTCGAGCAGGACGAGTCACTCCACGGTCCTCCTCTCTTTATCTACCATTGCCGTACTTTTATACAGATTTTATGCCAGCTGAGACGGTGGTATAAAGGCATACAGCGATCTTTCCAGAAGGCGCCTCTGCTCATATGCCAGCACCAGTCGCAAAAGGGCAAAGCCAGAGCTTCTCCGCTGACTTTTTCGTTGCTTGTCCTTTCATCAGACATGACTAATGCTGGTGGAGGTCGTCCACTTCTCGCAATCCAATCGGCAGCAGAAAGACCAGTGCCCGCACGAACGGCTAGGAGCAATGGCCATAGCACTCGAGACACTCGAACCCCGACGCGCGAGGAGTCGGGACTGTGACATAGATGGCGCCCAGCTTCGACGACGGTCATATTAGGGTTTAACCGAGAGACGAAAAGCCCTGGTGCTGTGGTCTCCATTCATCACCCATCCATCCATCCATCCATCCTGGTCTGACTCTTCTTTTTTTCGATAGCACCGAGGGGATCTTTGGGTTCTTCAACTCCGCTCTCTCTCTGTCTCTTTACTCTCTCTCTCTACTTTTTCCCTCTTTTCGGACATTTGCACCTCCCTCGTCTTCCGTAACAAACTCATTGCCATTCAATGCCATTCGTCAGTCACAACGATGGTACATACATAGGAGAGATAGGAGCAGCGTCCCACACAAGGAACTCATGTCTCTCACGTAACATTGCAGACATCAATCCAGAAATATCAACGCCGCAGGATGACGTGGAGGCTCTTGTCAACAGCCATCTTTCTGCCGATAAGCTAGTGAGACCTCCCTTACCTTCCTTTGTCCCCACCCTTCCCCTCCTTCACTAAAGCAAGCGAAACCATCCTCTCTCAAGATTGCGATCACGGGCTGCCGAGACTTGTCGTCTGTGACAGTCCTTGATATGAAAGTGGATGTCCGAAAGACTTCCCTCGGCATGCTGGGACGCCTCTTACCGAGTCTCACGACGCTCAAACTGGATCACAGTCATGTCCCTGCCATGCGGTAAACGGGCGCCCGACAGGAACGGGTGAAACCGCATGCTGCCTTCTGAACCGCTCTACTTTTTTTTCCCTCCCAGTGACCTCGGCAGTGGATTCGACCGTCTGACGATCCTTCGCATGGAACGAGCTTCCCTATCCGACCTCGACGGGATCGCCTCCCTCACCTGTCTGCTTGAAGCCCGTCTGGCCCACAACGAGATAGCGGATCTGTCGGCGCTGTCCATGTTGGATCGTCTCGTCGTTTTGGACCTTGAGGGGTGAGGTTGGAGGAAGTTTTGTTTGCCTACTTCACTTCCGTCCATCGGCCACTCATCAACGCGTGGGGCCAGTGCAGAAACGCCGTGGACGATCCTGATCAGATAGAGTACCTTGCCCTGTGCTCATCGCTCACGACGCTGACGATGCGAAACAACCCGCTGAAGTTACCTGGAAGAGGGACCGCAGCCTTCGATGACGATGACGGCCCTGATCCCGCGGCCGTTAGAAACTGGATAAGCGAGGCGTTACCAGGGTTGACAGTCTTGGACGACGTATCAGTTGGAGCCGCTTTACCAGGTAGCCCATGGTTGATGATACATAGCGCTCTTCCTCAGCCTATTGACCAAAATGTGGCAACAATCCAGTGCCGACAGCACCAATGACCCGCCCACCTTCAGCCCGGTCCAGTTCAGCATCTCGTCCCAGATCCGCTTCCCGTCCTAGAACGGCAACCCGCGAGGATGCGAGCAGCGATCTAACTCATGGTAACAGCGGGTGCATCTCCGTGATCCGTTTCTTTCTTAACTCTTTTCCCACTCACTACTCGACCCCCTCAGGCTTCGACACGACCATGGCAGGAAACCCGATCCTCTTCCTCCGTCGTCGTCTGGCTTCATCGTCATCCTCGACCTCATCCCGTCCCACCACACCCACCGCCACTCCCTTCCCAACATCGCCATCTCCAACACCATCACCACCGCGACCATCACTGGCGCAAGCCCACTCGCTACCGACACCCCTCCACCCATCGCTGACGCCCCATCCACCACCGACTCCCCGTCCACCATCGTCGTCGGACCCCAGGTCCGTGTCCGCCGAACCCTCTCGAAGACCGCGACAGAGGGTTCGCTCCGTGTCCACGGTGGAGGATCGACGCCACCACCACGACTCCCTCCAGCACCCGACGACGACGGATCTCGTCGGCGCCGGGGTCGGACTGCCGGCCAGGGTCCCCGCGAGCGTGGTGTGGACGCGAAGGAGGGCGTCTCCGGCCCTGTCGCCTCCCGTCACACCTACCGCGACGATGGGGAAGGACCAGCAGGGGATCGGCGTCGGTGGTGGGATGGTGGGGATGGACAGGGAGGTTGGCAGCGCTGGGGCTTGAGAATGGGGCACGAAAGATGTCTTTTCCCATTCATTTTTGTTTTTTTTTAGCGGTCGGTTCAGGGGGACTCACCGATTTAGCCGCGCTTTTTTCATATCATAGTGACCATCATACATACATGCATCTCCACACATCTTAGTGCCTCAGTCTATCGTGGACTTCTCTGGTGACAGTCTGTCGTGGACTGAACTCCTTCCATTCTCTTGCCAAAAATCTGGGTATCGAGCCAAAAAGCAAAAAGCAAAACAAGTGCACAGGCCCTCATCATCTCTGCGATGGGGATCTCTCCCTGGCAGCAGCGGCAGCGGCCGACCCGACGACCGTGGCCGTGAGCGGCATGACCGTGAGGGTGGCCGGATCGCGACAAGACTGCCTGAATGCTCTGACCCTGTTCGAAAAGAAAACGCGCAACGAAAGGGTGAGCTCGATGCCTAACTTCGAAGGGAAGCCAAGATCTTTGGTTCTCACCTGGGCAGATTGTGAGCCCTATCGACCTCTCGGGCCAAGAGTTCCCTGTACCTGACTTCCTCGTCCCTTGCCGCCTGACCGAGTTCCATCTCGAGCATTTGAGCGTCCCTCCTTTTCTCGCGGGAGACGGCCACCTGGTCCACCAGGGCAGCCTTGTAGTCCCTGGCCTCTTGAAGGTGCTCGGCTCGAGACAGCTCCTCCTGGTGGTGCTGCTGCGCGATCTCGGCTTCGAGTGCGTGCTTCTCGAGCTGAGCCTCGTGGAGTCGAACGCGATTCTGATTGACTGTCGATGTGAAAAAGAATGAGCGTCTGAGCAAAGACCCTGGGCAACGAGATAAGAAATGTTGGAACTCACGTGCATGTTCGAGCTGCTCCTTGCGACCGGCGATGACCTCCTGCATGAGACGATCCCGGGCACGTTGCTCGCGCTGCCACTTGTCGGCTCGGGCCTGCCAGAGCTGGAAAACGTCGAGAGACGTGGGGAAGCACATGTTGTCAGTGAAAAAAAGGGGGGCAAGACCGACCAATTACGCGAGCACTCGCACCTTTGTGCTCTCCTCGGCGTAGAGTCGATCGATCTCCTTCGCGTTCTCCCTCTCGATCTCCTGCTGATGTTTCAAATGATCCATGTACATGCGCATCTCCAACTTCAGCTGCTCCTTTCGTCTCGATTTCGTCTCCTTTTCCATCTCGTCCATCCGGAAGAAGGCGTTGACGACCTTGAGATCGAGTTCGAGGGCGTCCTGGACCTCGCGTTGTCGGGCCTGGACCTTGGACTTGTTGAAGGCGTCGAGATCGAGGCGTATGAGACGTTGGGATGCGAGCTTCTGCTGATGGACCCGCTCTTCGGTGAGCTTCTGAAGTTCCAGGTCTTGACGCTGAATGAGGAAAACAAGGTGGTTAAGTCATGGCGGGGCATTTCGCTGTCGATGGGACTCGATCGATACCATGAGAGCGGCTTCCTCCTGCTTCAGACGTTGCTCCTCCTGGGCCTTCATCTGCAACATGTACAGCTGCTCCTTGAGGGTGGCCGTAGTGGCCTCGTTGAGCTCCCTCTGGTGCGTTCGATCCTTCTCCTCGCGTTCGATCTTGCGCAGCCTGTCCTGCTCCCACAGATGGTCGTAGTATCTCTTCTCCTGGGCGGCGAGGGCCACCTTTTCCTGGTGCTCGACGAGCTGTCCGGCCCTGGCGTTGGCCACCTCGGTCTCGAGGATCCTGCTCTCGACGGCCCTGAGCTCGTCGCACTCGTTCCTCCACCTCTGGAGGAGCTTTTCCTCCACGAGGGCCAGTCGTTCCGCCTCTCGCTTCTGCTTGAGCTCGGTCATGCGATCCCGCATGGCCTGCACGCGGGATTCCTTGGTGGGTTCCGCGGCCGCCAGCTCCTGCCTCCAGAGGTCCTCGTCCCGCTCCAAGAGGTCCCTCAGCCGATCCTTCCTGGCGTCCAGCTTGGCGTCCTCGTGGAGCTTGAGCTGCTGGAACCTGTCGAGGACCTTTTTGCGCTTGATCTGGTCGGACGTGTCCTCCTCAAAGTGGGCCTGCTGTGCGGTGCGGTCGTAGTAGTGGATCTGCTCCTCCTGCCGCAGACGGGCCTCCTCGTTGCGCCTGCGAGTGAGGATGAGATGGTCGGAGCGTTGGTGGTGGGGAGGGTGGACGCGGCGGGTGGGAGAGTGATGATGTTGTTGATGAGATGGGCTGTGGCTGGTGACATGGGTGGTGCTGTGACCGTGACTTTGACGGAGTGAGGAAGAAGGTGCGGCCACGGGAACTCTGCGAACGGTAGCCGTGGCGCGAAGAGGCGGGTTGTTGGAAGCACGGTAGGCTGGCAGGGTGGGAAGGTGGTCGTAGCCTCCGACGGGCTTTGACCCATACTGCGAAACAAGGTTGTCAAGAAAAAATAAAATAAAAACATCAGCAGTCACGCAGGCGGACGTTACTCTCGTTACAGAGGCAGAACCCAACCTGCAATGCGGTGGTCATGGTTTGTTGCCTTGAGACGGGTAGAAACGGCGGGGAGAGCCCTGAGACAGTTTCCCTTCTCTCTCTCTCTCTCTCTCTCTCTCTCTCTCTCTCTCTTGCTCCGCTGTCTCACTGATGGGATGGGCTCTCCTCGTAATCCTAGTGATGATGATGATGCCGCCAGATGTACTGCCTCCCGTCTGCTCCTATGCACAAGTATGTGTGTATTGTGTCTGGTTCGCAAACGAGGCGACAAGGATGGGATGCCAATGGAGGGAGAGGGAGATTTTACGTAATCAGGTGCTGACGTTTCATCAATATGCATAGCCATCGTTACACTGTTCTCTTCTGTAAATGAAAGTAGGGGTGGGTGACACAAGGGGGGGACGGCGGCTCCCTGCGTTTCGACCGACCGGCCGCCCGCCCGGTAGCCCGGTCATCGCTCGCTGAGCGGCAGGCAAGCGAAAGAAGGTCCTCCCTCTTTTGCTCCTTTCCTTCCCGTGTGACCCAGCGCTTTGCTCCACACGCCGCAGAGAACACACTCTCTCTCTTTGCGGGTCGCTCGTCCTCTCTCTTCCGTTCGAACCGTCCGTCCTTCAAAGACTCTTTCCCACGCACCCACATCTCCTCCTCCCATCTCACCCCCCAGCTCCGGTCCCCAGATTCGCAAACAATGCAGGCGCAGGCCCCTCGCTCCCAAAGGCAGCAGCAGCACCAGCAGTACCAGGAGGACTATCCGCAGCACGATGACGGGTACTACCAGGACAACGACTATTCCCAGCAGCACTACCAGCAGCACCCTCAGGATATAGACCGTCAGCACCAGCAGCAGTACGCGTACGAGGAGGAGGAGGAGGCGGACGACGCCCATGGGCGATCGCCCGCGGTGGCAAGATACGCAGAGTACGACGAACCCGACCAGCAACCGCCCGTCAGTGCCACCCCTTACGCGGCCTCGGAGGCCCCCTACTACCCCTCGCAAGCCGCTTCAGCAGCTGGACATGGTGGCTACGGCGCTCCTCGTACCGCATCGCCGGTCATGGCCCAGTCAGAGTATGGAGGCGGTCGTTCCGAGTACGGAGGCGGCAGCGTAGCGGGAGGATACCAGCAGCAGCAGCAGCAATACTATTCCCCAGGTCAGTCCGACCCAGGAGGCTACTACGCCCCACCAACCCAGCGGGCGTACGGAGCGCCCACCGCGTCAGAGTATAGCTACGGTCACGCCGCCAGCGAGTATGGATACTCGAGGCCCCAGCAGCAGCCTCTTCTTCAACCCGTCTCCTCCAAAGCCGCCTACATGCACGCGCAGCCCGCAATGTCGGAATACTCATCCCATGCCGCCATGCGATCCCCCGCTCCTGCGTACAACGCCCAGACAAAGTACGCCGGCACCCCCGTTCCCGTCGTCCCTCTCTCCTCCAAGGCGGCCGCCGGTAACGCTCCCTACGGCGGCCCGAGCTCTCGACGCGACAGCGTCGGCAAGTCCGGTTCCGCGCGGTACTGTTGCGGATGCTTCGCCACCCGACGCAACTGCGTCATCACCTTCCTCCTGATCACCCTCGTCCTTCTCGGCGTGGGAGGCTTCCTCGTATGGTTCCTGTTCCCGAGGGCTCCCACCATCACTACGTCGAGCCCTTTCATCCCCACGTCCATTCCTCCCAACCTTCCGACCACGGGAATCAACTCAAAGTGGCTGCCGGGAGGACCCTACGTGACGGGCAACCTCTTTTCTGCGACTCAGGCCACTCCGTTCACGTTCCAGCTGGGTCTAGCCGTGAACGTGACGGTATATTCCGACAACAATGTCGGTTTCAACGTCAACTCGATCGACGTTACCGTGAGTTTTTGCTCCCTGTTTTCTTTGTTCGCTCCATTGTCCATGTCAACTGAATCTTTTCGTTTCCGTTCTGCTAGGGTACACTCCAAGATCCCGTCAACACCGAACTGCCCGTCGGCAGCTCTACGGGACCCGACGTTCTCTCCGTCTTTTCCCAGGTCGTGGACGTCCACATCGACAAGAAGGCCAACACGACCATCATGCTCCCCATCACGGTTCTGTACAACAAGACGTCCGCCCTGACCGACCTTCGCAACGATCCCGTCATCTCGGCCCTGGCCCGATCGTGCGGTCTCGGCGCCAGCCTCGGTCTGTCCCCGATCCCAGCCACCCCCAAGCTGTGGATGAAGGTGGACGTGACGTTGGACCTCAAGATCATCGCTTGGACCGGATTCAAGCCAGAACTCAAGATGCCGGCGAGGTCCTTCGACTGTCCTCCCACCCTCGTCGCCGAGCTCAACACCCTCCTGAGCTCCAAGGGCCAGGCGGCCGTCGCTGCCGTCGCCGCGGCCGCGGGCGGCGGGACAGGTGCAGGCACCACGTCCGCTCCCGGAGGTAGCGTGGCAGCTGCTGCGGCCGCCGTCGGGATGACGAACCTGCCAGACTTGGTCGGAGCAGCTACGGCTGCCGCCGCTGGAGCTCTTCCAACCGGAATCTGAAAAGAGTACAAAAGATACATAGTCCCACCCCTTCATCACCTGCTACAACATCCTCCCCTGTTGCATATATGATCCATTCACCTTTCTTTCCCTTACTCCCTCACTTTCTTGCCGTTAAAAACCTCAGTTCTCTCCTTTGTATATTTTGCCTCACCAATAGACACTTCCACATTCTTTCATGTTTAAAAAATCGGAAAGGTTCGAAGGATCACCTTGGTAGCGCCAATCTGGTGCGAGTCCGTGCGACCCGACCAATCGCTATCGCGGTGCCACAAGTGCACTCTTGGGTTCCGGGGGCACCTGGGCGTCATGAGCGCCCGCCTTGGATTCATCCCGAATGATGCCATTTGAACCTGGACTATACTGTATGCAAGAAAAGTGTAGCGCGGAGAGGGTCTCAGAATTAGGTAAAAGAAAAAAAAATGAGAAAAAAAAGACAAGGGAACCGTGAAAATGCAGGATGCATGCGGGATATATGTGCAAAGAGGGGGGCGGGGAAAAGAGTAAGTAAAAAAAACGGACCAGGGGGGTGCTGATGCAATTTGGGTCTTCGAAAGTCCGTTGCAGACCCATTTCAGAGGGTTTTCCGCGTGCGGAAGCGTAGAGGGGATGCGAAATCCCATCATCACTCCATCAACCACGCTTCCTTTTCGCTGACGAGGACCGTGACGGTCGCCTCCTTGCAGCACATGGTGTCCTCGCAAGGGATCTTGCAGGGTGCACCGGATGCGACGCCCTTCCCTCCGAAGCGGTTCCGTCGGAGGACCTTGCGTCGATAGCAGAAGACGAGGGCGAAGAGGACCGTGGCGATGGACATGAGGACGAACAAGACGACGGTGGAAGAGGCTCCCGCCGTGACGTTGGGGTCGACCGTGAGGACGGGTCGAACGACGAGGGATCCGTCGGCGTTCTTCTTCTGTCCCTCTCCGCCAAAGAGCGGGACGGCCTTAAGGAACTTTCCGATCTGGACGAACAGCTTGGCGTCCCCTTGGTGCCATGAGGAGGCTCCGAGATGCTTGAAGAGCGGGGTGGTGGCGGCTCCGTTGAGCCGGTTGTGGTCCCCGCCGAGGACCTTGAGCTGGTTCCTGTAGCGGTAGATGGCATGCTGGGCGGAGATGTACATGCATCCGGTGGAGAACATGACGGTGGGGTAGGCTGAGATGAAGAAGCGGTCAAAGAGCTCGAGGTTCTCGACGAGGTGGCCCATGAAAACATCCTTGGGCTGGGCCATGATGAAGCCGTTCGACAAACCGACTGGATGTGCGGCGTTGGCGAGGAAAGGAAACCTGGAGACAGGACAGGTCGGTTAGCTACTGCATGTGCGCGAGCTCGGATCTGGGTCAGGGTGAATCTCACTTTCTAAGCGGATCCAACGGCCGCAGGCACTTGATGTCCATATCGATGTAGGTTCCGCCGTAGGTAAACAGGACCAGATACCGGAGCGAGTCCGCCTTCTGAATGTTGTAACGGTACGATAGCCACGTCTTCAAGAACCAGGGGTGGAACTTTCGAATGAACTTTTCCGCGGCGGCGTCATCCCACTGCATGAAGGTCCAGTTGGGGTGCAACGCCTTGCAGGACTCTGCGGCATCGTTCCACTTTTGTGGCACTGGGCCGGTCATGCCCAGAACGATCTGGTGAAGGATCGGCGGCACCAGGTAGTCGCTCTCTGGCGTCTCGGGTCCCCACTTTAGGCTCCCGGTCGTGGTGGTGATGAGCGACTGCGCCGCGTCGACGTCCTCAACAGGGATCTCCTGGTCGAGACGAGCATCCGCCACGAGCTTGTACGCTGCGAGCAGGGCGGTGGCGTTGACGGTTGGAGGTGGGGGCAGATCGAGGAGGTCGAGTGGAAACCCGTCGTCGTGGGTTCCGACCATGTTGGTCGATCGCATGTTCCAGGTGATGAAGCAGTGCATCACGACCGTCATGCAGTAGAGCCACTTTCTGAAGATGACGACGGTCGATACGGCGGTGGCCACTGCGAGGTGACGGACCTTTATCCTTCGTGTCCTCGGTACTGGAACGAGCCTCATCGCAGCGGATATATGTGGATAGAGGCGAAGGAAGAGGGTCCGGGACGACGGAAGGTTCGGATGAACGTGCTCAACGGAGGGAGGGCTGCGGGATGGATGCGAGGGCTCTCCTTGCCGGAACGAAGATGCGAATGCGAGATTCGAAAAGTGTGCCGAGATCTAGTGTTCGAGGGTTGTCGGTCTTTCGGGGAAGGGGTATTAGACGGTAGGAATGATTGATCGACACTGAAAGAGCTCCTGGGGGGTTCGTGGTGTGCTGGCAGTGGTGGTTGGTGGTAGCAGTGGTAGTAATACTCTAGGTGATGGGAAGCGGGGGAGAAGGGAGAGAGGTGAGCGAGGGTGGGTGGTATATAAGATAAGAGGAAGGTTGAGAGTGGATCGCACAAGAAACAGCCAAGACAAGGTGCGGAAAGCCAGACAGACAGAGATATAGCCAGCCTCTTCCCTTATGCTGGGAGCACAAGGCGGCGTCCATGTCGAAAACCCGTCATGGTGCTTCAGGGCGGAGTCTGGACTTTTTTTTCGAGGGTCCCGAGTAGTTTCTGGCAGGCTCCCGCTCTCCATGCCTTCTTCCCTTTCATTCCTTCCGTCAGGGTGGGCAGGAGCGTTCGCATAGAGGCATTCGCGTGGATTGTGAGCAGGAATAGTAGGCAGGTGTCTTCGTGGCTTGCAAACAGATCCGCATAGGCTCCTTCGCTCCCCATGGTAGAGGAGGTTCCGTCCACGCCACCCCTGGGCCCGGGCGCCAAGTTGAGGCTGCGACATCATCATAAAAGAGAGGACCGGGAACCGCCACGGCCTTCCCCTTCCCCTCCATCATTCATCATCCATGCGTCGATGTTGACGTGGATGGTCTCGTCACACCCTTCGCAGTCTCTGTCGCACTCACGTCTTGGGATCTTGCTGTATCAAGTTGCGGTTAGGATGGGGGGGAGGGGGGAACTGTTGTTGGATCGGATTTGGGAACGCGGAGAGTCGAAGAGGAAGAGCTTCGTATAAGAGTGGGGGAGTGGAGGGAGGGAAAGGTAGTGGCCCACACGTTTTTGTGTGCGGAAGGGGCCAACGCAGTTGTTATCGGCCGCAAACAGGAAGCGTGTGTTGGGTGCTGTCTCTCTCTCTGGAGCCTGGACCCAAGTTCTTTTTTCTCGCCGATCCTCTCGTCTGCACCTCTCTGCCAAGTCTTGCGGGCGAGAGAGGCTTGGGGGGGAGCAGGAGGGGGAGCAGACCGCTGCGAGCGGCAGGCGCAAGCAGACGTGCCTCCTGCAATCTGCGAATTTGCGCTGCGGCAATGTTGGCTCCCTCTTCTCTCGTTTTTTTTCTCTTCTCTCTCTCTCTCTGGCTGGTCGTCCACCGGTCTTTGGACAGTGGGACGGGAGACAGTGCTCCAGCCAAAAAGTCCCAACAGCCGAAGGTTTGGGGTTGCGATGGAGGTCGCAGCTGAAAAGGCATGACAACGCGACGTGAGGTGCGGAACTCTGCCGTATAGACACCGGGGCAGAAAGGGTACGATGGACTGGCAATGCCGGAATAGACTGGTGTTCTACTGTACACATCCCACACCTTCTCCTTCTCTCGCAATTGTCGGGGAAGACGCTGCGATCTCAACTCGAATGATCCAGTCCCGGCAGCTGGTTCGAAGCTTGCGAGACGTTCTTGCCTGGACTTTGTTACGGCGTATATATCAGCTGAGGAGTCTTGAGGCGACGGATTCCCACCAGTTTCCAGGCAACGACCCGCATCAGCACCAACAACGTGGTCTCTCGTATGTCGAGGAGGAAGCAGAACGAACGAGGGTGCAGCTGGGGTGAAGCGATATTTGCAGTGCTGTTGCTGGGGTGAAGCGGGGAGTGGGATGGATGACTCATGACGTGGTCTCTCCGACCTTGTGCATCCTTCCCGGCCTCTCTCGTTGCAGGACAAAGACGAGCAACAAAGGAACCGCATACAGCTCCCTGCTTCTTCTGGAATATCCTCGCGATAGAAACTGCTCGCAAAGGAGGCATCTGGCTGATTGATTCATCGACCTCTCGCCAAGTCTGTTCGGACCTCCTCTCGCCATGCAGGAGGTCACCATCCGCCAGCGAAGTGCCTTCAAGCACTTTGTCCACGTGGAGCAACCGGGCAAGGAACTGTGCTGGAGCTTCTTCACCCGTCGCAAAAGCGTCGCATTCGGTCTCTACAGGAAGAGCGGTCGCGGAAGCGCCGATCCAAACAGCGCCTACACTCTTCCGAACGGCACCGTCAGCAGCAGAAACGCTTTGGTGCATCTCGACGAAGATGGCGGCTCCACGACCCCTCCCGCTCCTGGTTCCCCACCTGCCCTGCCGCCGCGGCCACGCTCGCGCGGCAACAGCCATAGCGGGTCGGCGGCCGGAACCCCCGACACGTCGGAAATGCCACCTCCGCCCGTTTCCCTCATCCGTGACGTCGCGTCCGCAAAGTCGTTTTCCGAATTCAACGACACAGTCAGGCGGAGGAAGAAGGAGACCTTCGTCGATCCGGACCTGACCGAGATCATGCCCGTGACGCAGTACGACTCGTCAAAGTTCACCGTCAAGGGAAGCCACGTCGTTCGGGAACCAGGAACCTACGTCTTGCTCTGGGACAACACCTTCTCTGTGTGAGTGGGGGGAAGGCCGAGTGTGTGCTCCCGACTGGTCCATCCAGCTGATGGGCTTCCCTGCTGGTCCCTACCAGAAACACTTCCAAGAAGCTGTTCTTCTTCGTAGCGCTCAAGGATGTCGCGCCGTCAGAGACACCACCGCGGAGGGAGATCGAGAACTGGCTACTCAAGAAGGGGAACAAGAAGATGCAAGGGTTCCAGAAGCGATGGGTCTCTGTTGAGTCCACCGGGATATTGTCCTATTACAAGAATCCGGGCGGGTACGTCGTTCGCTGTTAGCAGCGCCGGCACGAGCGATCGTTCTGACGAAGAGCGTCTGGTGTAGATTATGCCGCGGCACGTTAGATTTGGGCAAAACGTCCATACAACTTGATAGAGGTAAAGCCTTTTCTGTCTGGAACCGGTTGGACGATTCACTCACTGCCATTGTCCGCACCTTTTCAAAAGAACGGGGGCTCATAGATATGGGTAATTGATCGCTGTTGATTGGCTGGTCAAGTGCGAGATGAACTCACCTCTTACTCTGCACAGATACTGGTGACTCCAAATACTTTTTTAAAGCTGCTTCCGCTCAGGATTATATGGCGTGGGTAGCGGTTCTTCAAAGATTCACGCTTGCCAAGAGTATGAGCTTCCATAATCTCGCGGACGATTCTGAAGGTTCCAGTCACAAGCTGATACCGGACGATGACGCCGACTCAGACCGGAAGGTCAGCGGAAATGGTGGCAAGGCGGGCCAGGACCCGGACCTCGCCGACGTTCAGCGTCAGGCGGAAACGATGGTCATCACCCTTACCAACGAATTGGGACGCTTACGCGACGCCGTCGAAGGAGGGCGTGGTGGTCGAAACCAAACGAAAGGTGGACCGTGCTCAGTAAAGCCCATTGTAAGCATATTTCCGTTTGCTAACCTCATCGCCTTCAGACATGAACAATGTCCTCAACTCTATCACAGACGTCATCGCCAATGCGCTTTCGAATGCTAATGGGATGCAAAGATCGCTGGCAGCCTACGGAGACAGCGTTCGCGGTCAGCGCGAGCGCGCCCACGACTCTACGCAGCAGACTGAAGGAGCTTTTCAAGCCTGCTTGGCCGACAACAACCGAGTGC
The DNA here is from genome assembly GCA_027596035.1 of Thoreauomyces humboldtii. Lineage (NCBI taxonomy): Eukaryota > Fungi > Chytridiomycota > Chytridiomycetes > Spizellomycetales > Powellomycetaceae > Thoreauomyces > Thoreauomyces humboldtii. The sequence goes on along the minus strand of JADGJA010000047.1, from coordinate 42,101 downwards.
GACGGAGATTCGGTCTCGAACCGGTCACCATGGCTTCGTTCCTTCTTGCCTCCAGCAATTCGTCCCTCTCCAACAACAATATGAACAAAGCTGGATCGATCTCATCGTCGATGAGACATGATGATGAGTTTTTTGACGCAGAGGAAGGCGGGCGTGCCAGCGAGGAAAGTGAGTCAAGCGACAGTGAATCGATGCATGAACCTACAACTGGTGTGAGCAGCGACGATGACGACGGCGTCGACGAAGAGGATCGGTCTCGCGCCGGATCTTTTGCTTCGGAGGCTCCTTCGTCCGCTAAGCTTACACCTGCTGGAACGGGTAGTCTGCCCACGCCACCAAAGCCATTGGTGCGTCGCACGCGACTCCCTGCGCCCACTATCTCTATGGCGAACATCAGCATCATGTCCCTTATCCGCAACAACGTGAGTTGTTGATTCCCTTTCTCCATCTTCCAACCCAAGCTAAGCACGCGCGATGTTCTCTCGTAGGCTGGAAAGGACCTGTCAACAGTCGCGATGCCGATCGCCTTGAATGAGCCTCTCAATCTTCTGCAGAAACTTTGCGAGGAGCTCGAGTACTGCGAGCTTCTCGATCAAGCCGCGGCCACCCCGGATCCCGTCGACCGCCTCGCCATCATGGCCGCGTTTGCCGTGTCCGCCTACGCGTCGACCGTCCACCGAGCCGGCCGTAAGCCGTTCAACCCCTTGCTCGGCGAGACGTACGAGTGCACGCGAGAGGACAAGGGTTTTAACTTTGTGGCCGAAAAGGTCAGCCATCATCCGCCTGTCATGGCTTGTCACGCCGAGTCCCCGAATTACCAGTTCTTTCAAGACAATCAGGTCAAAACCAAGTTCTGGGGGTAATGATTTGATTTGGCGTGCTTTCGCTGGGAAATTGAAGTGCTAAATCGGTCAACTTCTCTCTTGTAGGAAATCTATGGAACTAATACCCACCGGGACAGGTACGAGTAGTAAGCAAGGCGAATCGATAAATTGGAAGCTTTTCTGATACGCATGTCCAAAATCTTCATAACAGTGCACGTCAAGTTCCCGGCACTGAAGGAACATTATACGTGGACGAAAGTAACAACATGTATGAGGAACGTGTTCTCGTCTAACCGCTATCTCGAACATTACGGGACCATGAAGATCGTTTCGCAGACCACCGGTAAATTGCTTTGCTTTGCGTGAATCTGACAGATTACATGAAACCTCAGATTCCAACAAACCTCCGTTTCCCAGGGCATACTTGCGAGCTCACGTTTAAAGAGTCCGGCTACTTTTCCTCGACCAAGAACGAGATCGGAGGTGCCATCACTGGACCCAACGGCGCCAAGCTGCTGTCCCTGAGCGGCAACTGGGACAAGTCGATGCAAAAGTTCGCCGATGCATCCCCCAACGCGCTGGAGGTGCTCTGGAGAGCGAGACCCAACCCGAGTCATCATGCCGAAATATATGGGTTCACGTCGTTTGCGGTCGAACTGAACGGTGAGCGGTTTTCCACCGGGGACTCTATGCTTCGGCTTCAGCCGGGAAATGTGCTGATTATGAACATCTTCTTCCCCTGCCTTCGCAGAGCTTACGCGGGATCTGAAGGGATTGCTACCAAACACGGACACGCGCTACCGCCCCGATCAGAGGATGTACGAAGAGGTAATAATCCCTGGACTGGAAACGCATCGGAGAGATTTGCGGACCTGTTTTGGCAATCTCATCACCTTTCTTTGTCTGGACCAAAGGGCCGGGCGGATGAGGCGGAAGCCGAAAAGCAGAGGCTGGAGCAAAAGCAGCGCGAGTACCGCAAGGTGCTCGAGACGCGCGGGGAGCAGTGGCATCCTCAGTGGTTCTCGCCTGTTCCAGCTACGTCCTCGGCGCCAGGCGAGGAGAACGCGTGGCAGTACAAGGGTGGATACTGGGAGAACCGAGGAAAGTTTACACCAAAGATTGAGCTTTGGTGAATCACGGCGGACCCACTCCATGGTGGGGGTGAAAGGACTCGCTTTGTCGGATAGCATAGCCTTGCACCAATGTAGTTTGACATGTATAGCAAAGGGGATGTCCCTGAGTTCCGTACGGCGGATAGACGGCTGGCGGCGGGTAATTTGTATTTCTGCGTTGGAAAAGAGGGGAACAGGGAAATGGAATTGAAGCTATACACCTGCTTGCAACTTCTCAGGTGCTGGTATCTGAAAAGTGCGGACGACGAGGCATCACTGGAGCATGCAGGAAAAGGAAAGCACCCATCCATGAGCGGGAATGGACTGAACTTGACGTGCCCAACGTGAGCCGCTCTACGCCTTTCCAACCCACAGACGCTTGACGAACTCGGTGATGCCGATGTCGTTCGTGTTGAACTGGTAGCACCCGTAGAGGCACAGACCGGTGGCGGTGTAGAGAAGACCCGTCGACACGCGGTACGCCACAGGGTTCCTGCGAACGGGGAGGTAATCCTGGATGACGGCGTCGAGACCGATGTGAGAGTGGAGAGGGATGACCACTCCGAGTCCGAGGTCGACGAGGGGATGGGCGCCGATGAAGAAGGGTGCTGCGAGGAGGGGGATGGTGAGGACGGACAGGGCTCGCTCGAGGTCCCAGTGGTAGGATCCATGCATGCGGGATTTGATTTCCGGGGAAGCTACAGGTAGGCAGCAAGTTAGCCCAAATGAGACGTTATTCCGGCGACGCTTCCGAACATACGAGGGATTTCAGGCGCTGAAATGGATATGCGGCGGTTATGGAAGGAATACCGGTTTAGTTTGACGCAAGAGGAGAACACCACTAGGCAGGGCGACTGATGCAAAATCTTGCCCGCATTGCTGCTGCATCAAATGTGCTTTCTGCGTCTTCCCTTCGCTTCCCTTCGCTTCATCCAGTTGTTGAACGTCTGGGTGCTTGTGTGTATAACCATACCTTGCGAGGCCATGCATCTTGCGCCTAGCGCGGCGGGTCGTGCAAAAGTAGTCGTCCTGGCAGCCGCACTGGCTGCCCGCATGGTGAAGCGGTGCGACCGTGATCCGAGGGTAGTTGTGACTGACATGACCATCCTGAAGAAGTCGGTGAAAGATGAATGAGGCAACGAGGTTCCTCCGTCACGGCAGGCAAAGCGAACGGTGGGAAACGAAGGGGGCACGGGCAAACCCGCGAGCATCTGGGGTTAGGGTACAGGTACGCCGACATCCCAACGACAAGAAGGTCAAGCACCTGCCTGGCCTTCAGCACCTGCTGCGACTGCTACGTCTGCAACTGGAGAGCCCTGGACAGGGACTCGCCTTACTCTTCCTTTCCCGACCTACACTCTCCCATTTTCATTCCTGTGGAGAAAGGAGCCGTCCACCACGTTACCTCTCCCGGACGAATCGGGTACCTACCGCAATATGGCAAAGACTTCGAGCAGAGATGGTTCGGTCCGGATGCTTTGGGCTGGCACAAGGATCGCGCAATTTACGACGAGGTTCTTGGCCGATATCTGACACGTCCGGTACCGCCTCCGTCTATATGGGAGCGCAAGCTTCATGTCCGATTGCTCGAAAGAGTAGCTCTCAACGTCTCCCGCGAACCTCTTTGTGGTACCACCCGGGCTTCTTCAAGATGCTGGACCCTATGCTAACGAATGCGTCCATCTGGAGCAGCCTGGAGGAGGCTCAAACAGCCGGTAGAGAGCTTACAGCCGACCGACTTGCGACACAGATTTACCATGACTTCGAGATCTGTGATGGGGCAGGAACCTGGAGCCGTTATCGAATGCAGTACAACGATGGCTATGCCGGTTGGAATGCGACAATGCGAGACATCGAGTCCTGTCAATTGATTGCCGTTGCCGCCTCGATGGGCGAGGAACGTCTTTCGCCACCAGAAAACGAGACCACGGGCACCCTGCTAGCCTGCCTAGACGATGAACTCACGATCAACTGGGTGCCACACACCGACCTCCCCGACGCGCAACGTCTGCTGCCCGCCTTTGGGTCCCCCGAGGCTGCCCTTCAACGGCTGCCTGATACGATGTCAGAGGATCCAGATGTGCTTCCCTACTGCTCTTCGACCGGTCCCGACCCTGTCTTGGACGGATATCGACAGTGTCTGGCATGGGGCTCGGGGATGCACAGTCAAGTCTCTGCATATGGCCACCAGGTGGAGCTTCTTTTTAGTTTTGCCATCGGCCTCCTTCCCAAGTACTGGGAAACTCCTTTCGACACTCCGCTGAAGGTCTCAGAGGACTTCCGTTATAAGCTGCTGAAGACTGCCATCGGAGGAAGGCCGTTCCTGCTTCCAGACTCGCTGCTGCGCAGAATCGCGGAAGTGAACCCGGCTATCATCAGCTGGCACCACTTTGCCTTTGTTCCCAACGTGACAAACGGAAAGAATCTTTTGACAGCGTACGACGAAGAATGACCTCGTTTGACGCCATAAGCATCTGCACCTTTGATTTTTCTGAGGCGCAAGGCTGATGGCGGTGCTCAGAAGTGTGCCCTGAAGGCATATGCTGTGGACCATCACGTCCTTTCTGTGGGCTAGCCAATGCGGAGGGGACCTTCTTGCTGTCGCCCGGCAGGCCCGAGGCAGAGCAGTCAACCTCAATAAACCTGCGCAATTCTGCACAACTGTTCATGTGGTCTGTGGTCTGGAGCCGGTGAGAACCACCAGAACTGAACTTGTGCACGGGTGCGGCAAAAGCTACAACGAGGCTGAAAGTTGTGCAGAATTCCGCAGGTTTGTTGAGGTTGACTGTACATCAGCGTTGTTCGGGCCTGAGGCAATACATGCGTATGTGGGACACCGGCAATGCCTCAATCTAAGATTATATATTCTATTAAGTGGTCCTAACGCAAGGGGCGATCTATGGGGACGAGCTCGACGAGGCCCTGCTTCTGCTCTTGGATTTCCATAACGGAACGTCTAAAAGATACAAGAGGTCGATAAAAGCAAACAAAGCGCGTTGCGAGAATGGACCCCATTATATGCATACCTGGGTGGCAATGGCGAGAACCTGATGCCAACGTAAGAAAGGAGGGAGCCGGCGGTCGATGCAACACTGGACGACACGAAGGAGGAAAAAGGAAAGCATGAGGTTTCGTTCTCCAAAGTGTAAACACGGTGCGATACTTACGCGGGCATGACGTTCCAGATGCCAACCTTGTCAACCAACTGATAGCTCTTGGTCAACACCTTGAAGGCAATATCCCGGTATATGGTGTCGTAAATCGAGCCCAAAACGGGAGAATACTCAATCACGCTGGTAGGAACGTGAATGTCCCTGTGATGGTAGATCTTCTTGACGCCGCCTTCCTCTCTCCACTTCACGACCGCCAGGAGCCTAATCTTGAGCGGAACGATACCGCCGAGGACCTTGGGGTTGAAGTTTTGAGCGAATTCGACGATGCCAGTCTGGGTTTCTTCGTTGTAGGTCGTGTGGAAGATTTCCGGTGTCAGGACTGACTGGCTGCCAGTCCACATCTGGAACACCTCAAACATCTGCTCGCGACCGTGTGCGAGGAGGAAGGGGTGAACCAATTCGACATCTTCGGTGTAGTAGGTCTGCGGAACGCACATTGACAAGAGAAAACGTATGAGACGCAAGGACCTCGTGATTTCTTCAATCACCACAAGTGATAACGTACCTCGAGTGTCTTCCGGCACAAATCCTGGTCAGTGGTGACCATTCCGTTAACGACGCGGCGCAGGTCTCGTTCGATGTCTTGCATTATGTTGTATGTGATTCGCTGGAAAGGTGTTGTTGAGGAATGAGGGGAGGGGATCGCAGAAGGGATCTACGGCGAAAGTACCAATTTTCGAGGACGGGGAGACGGGGAGCGGCAGTGGGTAGTGGGCAGTGAGTGCGTGCGTCATGCTTTTCCCGTTTGGCTCGTGCTTTTCTCAAGTTTTCTGGCCTTCCTGTTCGACAGCCTCGTGTAACTCGGTCTTCCCTCCCTTCAGACAGAGCTTTGTATGCGTCGGCATTGCGTCCTAGAGTATCCAGATGTCATCGATTATTGTAACTACATGTTGAAAAGAGATATTATACTACAAAGCAGTAGCGGAAAAGGAAGATATATGGAGACAGAATCGATGGCACGCCGCAGGTCAAAAGTCCGGCATGCCTGCGCCGGTTTCGTTGGATACTTAAATCCAGTTTTTCGGTCCGACTTTCGCGACCTGGCTTTCCATCCAGCACCAGGCGACATCGGGGCGGTGTCGAGTGATCAGTCGAATGAGTACAAAACCGATACGTTGTCGATCGCAGAGAATAACCAAAAGTGACGTTGATCATCCTCGAGATGGTGTCGAACTATCTGCCGTTTGATTTGGCACAAGTACCTGCAAGCGTCACCAATCAGGAAGGCAGAAGCGATTTGAAGGACCGTGGTGCATGTCACATGTAAGCTTACTCGCGCTGATTGGAGGGAAGGTTCTCGAAAATGCGGCGGAACGTTTCTTCCTGCTGTTGAAGGTCCGTTTCGACCATCTTCCGTAGGACGCTGTCAGGAAGGTCCAGGACAAAGACAAACCCACGTCGCAGCATTGCCACTTCACTCGAGATCGAATGGACAGCTGAAGCAAGATTGCCAATGCTGTCAGGCGAGTTTCGCACGTTGCCCTCAAAGAAACAGGACGCACCTTTCTCGAGAGTAAGCAGTTTGTCTTTGTGCTTGCTCTTGCCTTTCTTCCACGGCGGTTGTATCACAAACATGCGATCCGGGTCGACACCGCTCGGTTCCGTGTCCTGATCGAAGTAGTCGCCTTTGGACGAGTGGTGGTGGTGGTGGTGATGATGATTGCTCCATGGTCGAGTGCCATGAGGAGAGTGCATCGGGAACGTCGAGGCCGGCTCCACGAGTTCACTCTGAACGTGTGCGACCAGTTCACTCCGCGAAACCTCCACCTCTGTCCGGGTGGCGAGGTTCTTGACTTTGATCAGGGCCGCTCCCCTCCCCTCAATCCCACCGCCCGCAACAGGATTGACGCCGCGTTGCTGCTTGACGAGAACGCAGATACCGTAGCCTTGGGCTTCGGCGCCAAGGACAACGTCGATCGGGGATTGAATTTCGGCGTACACCATATCCGCCGAGACACCCGCGCCCCACAGGTCGGCGATCACAGCCATCCGTTCCGAAAAGGCTCCGCCAGCCTTCCCGCCAAAAGACACAACTAGGACCTTGGCGGCGCGGCTGGGGTTCTGACCCAGCGGGCTTCTGGACTCTTCGGCTATGGTATTGCCGGTTTTTTGATATGAGCGCAGTTGAGCCGCTTGTTCCGCGACAAGGGCGGATACCGCTTTGGAGAAAGCTGCATAGACGTTTGTTAGATCGCGACATAGAAGGCGCGAACCATGCTGCAAAGGCCCCTTCAGTTACCAAAATGAACTCCAACACCATGCAGCTTCTTGCTGGGCCCAAACGGATACCGGAAGCGGGTCAGCAGGTGATCATACCGTCCCCCAGCAGCCATGACATCTGGGATTTCGTAAGAAAGCGCGCACTGCTACTTAGATTGCGTCCCGGCTTCATACCTAGCTTTTTCTTTTCGGCAATAGCGACCTGGAACATGATGCCGTTGCGATAATGGCTTGCGTTATATGCAAGCAAGGGCACATAGACGACTCTGTTTCTGATCCCCAGGTTCGTGAGATGTGATGTGAGGAGTCGCAGCTGACTGATGACGTCCCGAACGGCCGTTCGAAGCCGGGGCTCCACCATTTCCTCAAGCTGAGGAGCGGACGTAGCAAAAGTGCCTTCGGCCATGCAAAAGCGCTCCAAATGGTTGAGAGACTCCACGGAAATGGCCGTGTCCTGACCGAGGTGCGTGCGCACTTGTGCCCAGTTAAGAGGTTTTTTTAGCTGCTCCAAGACGTGATACACGCGAGCTCGGACCTTGACGTCGATCGGAACCTTGCAAGTGTCAAGGATTGCGTCCAGGAGCGAGCAGTGATTGAGGCGCACTTCAAAATCGGCGAAATTGCTGTATTTACTAGCCGAGTATTCCAGCATCTCGAAAACTACCTTGATGACTACGGTGACGCATCATGGCATGAATGAGATAATGATGGTACTGTTGAAAACCGAAGGTGAGACATGTACCTTCAGCGTCCGGACACATGTTTCCGAGATTGCTGGTAACGATGTCGAAGTCGCACTCCATGATAGATCGAGGTTGCCCTTAAGAAAGTTGATGTCAGGAAAGGAAACAGCTGTGATTTGCATGATGCAAGCTCACCGCCGACGGTGTTGCATCTATATACGTTGTCAATTGTATATCTCTTCATAGGCAGACTTCCGATGCTTTGCGAAACTCTGGCCACTAAACGGGCGAATGGGGCGGTCAAGTCGTAGGGTAGCTATGAAATACCCAAAGTCATAGGGTTTAGCGGATGACCCGGCATTCAATGCTCAGGCTCAGTAGCTCACATGCACGATGCACCCAGTCGAATCCACAAGCTCGACAACTTTCTTCAGTCCGCCCTCTTCGTACAGTTCCCCCTTGGGCATCAGCAGCGGTGCGCGGATGTCAATAGCGCCGTGACGGGCAAAAATCTTGAGAGCGTGAGCATGCATCTTGCTGGTGACCAAACAAGCCAGCTGATCGAGGTTGAGGGCATTACTGTTGAACTCGTAGGTGAAGTCTTTGTGCCGATCGGTAGACTGAGCGAACAATGACGTGACCAGCCGGGAGTAGTAGAGCGGGTTGTTTTGATTGACGATAGATCGTAGGGCTTCTCCGATGTATTCTTCCTCCTGTCCAGGTACAAACATCGTGAATATCCAAATCGACAATGGGTTTGTGCAGAGAACGGGACGTACAAGCTTGGGAGGGAGCAGTGGCGACTGCATTAGCTCCAAAGCGCTGGGCCGGTCCTTCGGTGTATGGTTTAACAACAGTTGTATGACCTGTGCCTGAGCGTCAAAGCGTTTCGTATCGAAATCTGCAGGAGTAGGGAAGTTAGTGATCGTATTGTTCCTACCGAACAGCTGCGATCCATCCTCCTTTTTCGACCTGCGGGCATCGTGATTTCGGGAAGACGCAGGTCCCGAAGAACCAGTGCTCGGTGCATTCCGGTAGAAAAAGGATAGCATATCTAATGAAGTTGTTGCTCCTGTCAGAGTTCTGAATTTCGTAGCCTAATTAAGTTATTGTCCCACCTCAAAGAAGCTGAGAGATATTTAGTCTTGAGACAAAACATGGTACAATGTTCCACGCAAGCATTACCAAATACCCAGAGAGTAGAGATCAACTTTCGAATTGTATTTTCCGTTGTTGCCGACAATCTCCGGCGCCACATACACAGGAGTACCAACGTCTGGCCGAAGAGAACGGAATTTGCATTGAGTGCAAAGCCAGTGCCAGATTTCTCGAATAGCTTAGCCTTACCCCCGGTTAAGGAAGCGTCCTGCTCGAGGCTCGCCACGGACGCTTCCATCTCGTTGACGTGGTGCCGCTGAGCACCGCCTACGTCCTCTCTAGCCAAAGCCAGACCGAAATCTCCGATCTTGACGTTTCCACTGGCGTCCAAGAAGACGTTGCTGGGTTTCAAGTCGCGATGAATCATGCCTTGAGCATGAATATGCGCCAAGCCCTCCAGGATCTGCCGAAAAAGGCGCCATCCTTCCTCATCATCCATGCCCGCGTCAATTTCGTCTCGAAGAGTCTTCTTCTCGCAATATTCCATCTGAATATATAGAATCCGATGTGACTGTCGTCTAGTCCGCTCGATACTCTCGTCATCGTCATATGAAAGGCTATCCTCGGCATCAGGAGTTGCCGTTTGGGAGGACTCTCCGTGACCAAACGAGATTGACACGCTTCCATAACTCTTGGCGTTCCGATCAAACGACAACCAGTCATTTTCAAGCATGTCATCGCCAAAACCCTCGCCACCCGACATCTGGGAGGATTCTTCATCGTCATCATCGTCGTCATCGTCGCTAACCGATTCTTCGTCTTCTGAGTCGTCGTGCCATGTCGCACCTGCAGCATCTTCGAACCATGCTTGGTAATATCTGCGGATTACGGTTAGTTTAAGATATCTTGAGCTTGGACTCTGATCACTCATACCTCACGACAAATTGATGATGAAGACGCGACAGTGTTTGGACTTCCCGCAAGATTCTCTTGCTTCCTTCCTTGTCTCGTGGATTTAGCTTTATCTTCTTGATGGCGTAGAAGCGCCCATCTGATCGGAACGTAAAGAGAATTCAAGTTTTCGCTCCGAACGAAGATCGCTTGTTTGTGCTTACCGATACGGTTGCGAGCTTTCACCACCTCCCCAAAGCCGCCTTTCCCGAGGAATTCGATCTCTTCGAAATCAAGGCGGTACCGCGAAAGAGTCTGGGCGTCGAAAATGCTCGGTTGCGACATAAGCAAAGATATTGGGGACGTTTTTTGAGGTGTGGGCGGCGGAAGCTCTCGATGGGATATTGCCGGGCTCCTCACAGAAGAAGAATCCTTCATTACTTCCAGTGCGATAGGCAGATGATCGAGATTCCCTTGATAAAGGAACAAAGGATGCTCGATGAGCTCCATAGCTGTCCAACGGTCCTTCGGATCAACCAGGATCATGTGCTGCAGCATATTCGCAAGCTCGCTGGAAACGCCTTTTACTGTCAAGGATCATTAAAGTCAGGTATTGATTGGGTGGCTGCCACAGTAGAACTTCAAGTCCACCTTTTGCGCTAAGATGAGCGTAGCCAGAATGTTGATAAATGGCGCTTCCGAGAACCATCTTGGAATAGGCAATATCAACGATCGACCCTGGGAACAGGATAAACAACAGATGCTTACTTCTAAAAAGGTTGTACCTAAAGTCTAGGGTGCACAGCAATGGTGAGCGTAACGCCTAGGACATACGAGATATTACTGCTTACCCAGATGTCACTTTTGCGGCCGTAAACTCCGGGCCGCTGCAAGAGCTCGGGAGGGACCCTGGGAGGGCCGTCTGAGCAAAGTTGCCCGAGCAAATGAGACGGAGGAATCCAACCTTACCATCCAACCGGAGTTTGCGGCTCCTCTGCCGAAGAAGCATGTAAAGATCTGGTCCTGTGTAAGTCCAGAAACTTCCGGGCGTAAGAGCAGTCAGCGAGCTTAACCTCTTGCTCCGCATCCGCTCGACTTGAGAAGAGGACATTGCGGCACTTGATGTCTTTACAACATCACAGGAGAAACAATTCAGGAACTCAATTCAGGAAAAATATTGCGCTCACAAAAAAGACATAAGGGTTTGGCCGTACCCTTGTGAATGATATTTTGGGAGTGCAAGTACGCAACCGCTCTGAGTAGCTGCTTCATGTACGTTATAGCAATCGAGAGCTTTATTCCACCGCTACGCCGAACGAGTTCTTGAAGCGATCCACCGCCGCAGTGCTCTAGCAGTATCTCTACATGCCACGATGCTGCCACCTTCTCCACCCTCGAGTCATAGATCGTCACAATGTTCGGATGGCGAATAGCTAGTAGCTTCTGTATGTCTCCGCAAGCGTCCATAAGCTTTTTCTTTCCATCGCCTGACAGATAATGAGAGTTCGAGATAATCATTTCTTTGAGGACCAGCTCTTCGTCGGGATGATCAGCGACCCGGACAAGATAAATGGAACTAAGAATTCCTTTTTGTATCCGCGGCCCTCTAGCAATCGAATCCAAGCTGAACTGCGTCTGATTCCCAGCGATGGTCAATTGAAGCAATTGTGGAAGAGGCGGATGTGAGGTTGACACATCGGTATCGGGATCGCTGATGACTCGTTTCCTCTTGTCCCTCGCCTCTTTGATCTTGGCTTGCTTTATTTGAATTTCTTCGTGAATGCGGGATGCCAAGGTCTCGTTCTCGGATTTCATCGTGTCCTGTTCAACCTGTCGATGCGCTTCAAGCTCGCGCGATGCCCGCTCCCTCTCTTCCCTCTCAGCCCGCTCTCGGCGGTCCTGCATCTGCTCGAAGAAAGAAACTTGTTTTCCGCTCCGAACCGCTGCGCTCATGCGATGCAATTGTTCCTGAATGAAGTTTGCTACGTCGAAAATCTATCTGTTTCCGTTAAACAATAGGTTGCGGCAAGTAGGACAAAGGAACTCTGTACCATCTCCTGCCCTTGCAGGTGCTTCGCGTGCTCGATAACTTCCCTTTGCAGGACCTCGATTTGCCCATCCGTAATGCCCTCTTTACTTCGAATTGTCAAGTTCTGGTTGTTGTGGTTACTACACGATATGAAGGCAAATGGCTCTTCGTAGCATACATACCGGCGGTGTATCTGGATACCTCTTCGGAAATCTAAATGCGTCGGGGTAAGTGGTTGCGTGGCGGTATTAGTAGCCTCCTAGTAATACCGGAACGCCAGCACTACACTGCACGGGTGCTGCAGCTCTTCGCCGCGCGAGGCAAGGTGAATCGTAAACTCTCTCACAGGCGGAACTCTCCAAGCTGAGCAATATAGACTGCGTGTTGGATGGCAACGATCCTTCTGATCATCGAAAAATAGAAGAGATTCTTGATACCTGACGAAACAGGAACGACATGTTCCCTAAAATCATCCATGTAGATCTAGCACATATAAGTCTCTGATAAGTACGGGATGGAAGTCCGAGAGCAGGACTTTGTATCGGCAGCATACTGCTTTCAAGGCTTCCAGCTCCTCGAGCGCGGCAGCAGGTAAAGGTTCTGGTGGCAAGGTCGTCATGGTGACGAGGTCGGGTACCGTCCGCAAAATTGACCAAATTGATGATGCAGCGACGGCTGCTTGTGTCGTAACTCAGTCATGCACTGTATACGGTCCCGGTGCGAGTGTTGCGAGTTCCGGGCGATGAAGATTGCAAGGGAAGAAGCCACGGGCATCGAATGTGTCCGAAAGGAGCATGTCCGATTCCTTTCTATCCGAACCTTTCCAGCACACGCTTCTCTCTCTCAGTTTTGCTGTTGATTGACACAGGGGTTCGTCCGGGACATGCCTCCGACCCTCAGCCGATTACCATGGACTCCAACACCAGAAACGACGATCCAGCGCCTGCAGCACCTGTCTCAGACAAACCTAGCGGTCCCAAACCTCCAAATTACCGTCTCACATATACGCTTACCGGCCACACAAAATCTATATCGTCCGTCAAGTTTTCACCAGACGGCAAATGGCTTGCCACTGCCTGTAAGTTGGGACCCTTGGCAACCTTTGAACGGTGCCGAGCTGAACCCGATGATTCGTGGATCCTGCTTCTGAGCGCCGCCCAAAGTATGATTTTTGAACGAGACGCAATCCTTAACCAAGTTTGTTTTTTCTCAGCCGCTGACAACTCCGTACGGCTATATCATGCAACCACCGGACAGTTTGAGATGACATTGGATGGTCACAAGCAGGGCATATCGGACATTGCATGGGCCTCCGACTCGTCCTTGGTCTGCTCTGCTTCTGACGATACCACCATTCGAATCTGGAACACAACATCGGTACACCTACCTCAAATCTGCGAGCATGAAAGCATTGGGTAACAGGAGCTTCTTTGATCAGTCGACGTCAGTTCGGACATTGAAAGGACACACGAATTACGTCTTCTGCGTGAACTTCCACCCGCTGAACAACCTTATCGTATCCGGTTCCTTCGACGAGACTGTGCGCATATGGGATGTGCAAAAAGGTTCGGGCGAGCATGTTTCTGAAACAGCTAAGCTCCTATTGACTGTGAATCCTCCGACTCTTATAGGAAAGTGCTTGAAAACGTTACCTGCGCATTCGGATCCCGTTTCTGCAGTATGTTTCAACCGAGACGGCACGGTGATCGTATCGTGTAGTTATGATGGCTTAATGTACGGTTGATGCGGAGGTGTTGTGAAGTATTCGGAAACTGACTGTTTCTGCCGTAGTCGGATATGGGACACAGCAACGGGAGACTGCCTGAAAACGTTTATCGATGATGACAATCCCCCAGTGTATGTCCGCAGCTTGTAGAACTGATAGGCAGTGAACTAATGCTCTACTCTGTCCACAGCTCGTTCGTCAAATTTTCTCCAAATGGGAAATATATCCTCGCATCAACCCTCGACAACACGCTGCGTCTTTGGAGCTACTCAAACGGCAAGTGTCTCAAAACGTATACGGGACACGCAAACACAAAGTACTGTGTGTTTTCGACGTTCTCGGTCACCGGAGGAAAGTGGATCGTGAGCGGATCGGAAGACCACCTTATCTACATTTGGAATCTACAGACAAAGGAGATCGTGCAAAAGCTTTCCGGACATACTGGTAAGGCGAATAAGCCACTAGAGCTGCAAGGGAGATCGTATCCGGCTAATCATCCCGTGACAGACGTTGTTCTTTGCGTTGCGTGTCACCCCTCAATAAATATGATTGCTTCCGGGGCCATAGACGAGGACATGACGGTACGTTTCTGCCGGTTGACTTCTTTTTGGATAGTTAATCGCTCACCCTGCGGAACAATGCAGGTACGGGTGTGGGTAGACAGCCCGCTCCCCTGAGATGTCCCCAAGACCTATACTCCTGTCACGCATCTTTATCATTCCCACTACTTCCTTTCCCCGCCCCTCAGGGAGCTATTATGAGCAACCTAATACAAACGTGTGCCTATCGGCACAAGGAACGCCAACCAGACGAGGGAGAGTGTAGCATATATGGCTGGTACGCCAATTGACAGTACCCACTCGCTGGCATTCGGTACCAGATTCGACAGTCGATTGTGAAGTTGCTGAGCTTCTCCACCGACTCACACTTTCGCATTTGATGCACGAAGTCAATACCTAAACTACCGGACATGAGCACCAAAAACAACGACAACGTCGGCCTCTTCCAGAACCTCCGTCAACCCACTGGTGCTGAAGAGCATGATGGCACGCGAAAGCGAAGTCCGGCACTCCGTGGACGAGGAGTCACCAGTCTTAGGGGCCGTGGGCGCGATAACCTCGGTGTCCGGGGTGGCAAGATTTCCCGTGCCAGGCAGGATCGAGATGGGGATGTCGCGATGGGCGGAGCTGGAGATGAAGGGTGGGAAACTGTGGCTCGACGAGGGAAACGGTAGGCATGTCGGCCTTTTGGAAGCGCCTTTACCAGGTGCACTAAACGTATCTTGGACGTTCGATAGTGGGCGGGTTAGCACTCCATCGGGACCTAGGGGTAGCAATCCTTCTCTAGCTCGTGGCTCCACCCGGGCGCCCCGTCGAAAAGCTGCGGCGAGAAACCGTAGCGTTGCTCAAGTCTCTGCTAGCATCAGCATTTTCAGGACCTTGATCGAGGGTCGCTGGAATCCGACTCAGAAGTATCTGGACCTTTCCAATATCATTTCCGACCCAATTTTGAAAACCGCTCGTCCAGGCGGTATCGGCTTTGATACGGACTCAAAAATTGGTGGCGTGATATGTAAGATGATATCCGAGCTCTGCCCCAATGTGCGTTAGCTGCTCCGCCCAGTCTGCGTTGGATGAGCCAATCCTTTCCCTTTCCGCCATGCCGACGGACTCGAAGAAGAATACCAAATCTCACCACCTGAAGCCATCCTCCTTGCTCGTGCAATAGGTCGAAACCATCAATCTTTCATCGAACCGCTTGACAACCCTTCAGCACTTTTCCGATTTCCGAAACTTCCTTCCGAATGTCACGGCTTTGTCTTTCCAGGATAACGACATCAAGTCCCTCAGCGACGTGGAACCGCTGAATGGTCCGGATCTCGAGCAATTACGCGAGCTGGTTTTAACGGGCAACCCTTTGCAAATCAACGCCTTTGCGAAACCTGGCGCTGGCGTGGTGTACCGGAGGTTAGAGGAGACACATTCTTTTGATGCAAAGCAAAGGGCGTACTTACCTGCTCCTTTCCCCGTAGCGACATCAAAAAACTTTTCCCATCTATCGAGCTACTTGACATGGAACCTGTTCAAGGCGACATCACGTTTGGCATTGATGCCATGTCTGTTGAGCTTCCTTTCGAGACTCAGCCCGGCTTCATGGACTCGCCCGAGACCGCCACGACCGTTCGAGACTTCGTGCAGAAGTTCCTGTCGGCATTCGACACAGTCGCTGGGCGTCAAGGCCTCTTGGATCTGTACGGAGATCAAAGTGTTTTTTCACTTTGCGTAGACAGAACAACCATTGGAAAGTCTCGCGGCGGTTCCAGGGACCCGGACTTTACAAATTGGACGTCGTTTGACCACAACCTATGCAAACTTCAGAATTCAGGTAGAACCTGCTCTTTTCATCCAGGCGACATTTGCAAGAGAATTCTGACTCGATAAAACCTCACAGAAAAGCGCATAACATCGTTCTTTCGGGGAAGGGTTGATATCACGCGCGTTTACAACCGGCTCCCAAACCTGAAACGCCCAGACTTTCCCGGTCCGCGATATTTGGTGGACGCTTTCCAAATTGGCGCAGGCGCGAATGCTACTTTGTTTGTAACGGTGCACGGCGAGTTCCGAGCTGGTATGTTAGCAAGGAAGCTCATCGCATCGCATTACGAAGTTAACCAGATACCCGCTTGTACAGAAAATGAGCCCACCAGAGGCTTTACCCGCACGTTCGTTATAGTCCCTCCAGTCGCCGGATCGCGTTCGGCTTTGGCGGGGCTCCCTTACAGCGTCGTCAACGATGAGCTTACGATACGACATCACCGGCCTAATCGCCAGTGGGCTCAATTCGAGGCACCTCCGGCACGTGCACAGTCATCCTTTTCCCAACAACAATACCCGATTCCTTCATTGCCGACCATTGCTGCGCATCCTCCGCAGCTACCGGACCCGAGCGTGATGGCTCAGCTGCAAACTCTTCATCAACTGGTAAGAAATCGAGCGACGTTTTCGGGTGCACATTCGGGATCTAATCCAATCCGGTCCCTTTTCCTCAGGACGACGCGAAGCATGCGCAACTCGTCAAGTTCAGCACGATCACCGGATTGAACTACCCGACAAGTTTGCAGTGCCTGTCCGAGACAGGCTGGGTCACTGCAGCGGCGATGCAGGCTTACGAGACTGTTAAGGTACACTGCGTGTCTGCATAAGGATCCTTTGAGCAGAGGGTCTGGTTACGCCTTCGCTGATGCTTCTTTCTTCATTGTAGGGTCAGATTCCCCCCGAGGCCTATCAGCTTGCCGCGTAGTTCTACTTCCGTCACACCCTCAGCCATCATCAGTATCTTAGTTTGTTCTGGTTCGTTGTGTTCAGGCGCTTATATAATATAGCCTGCGTTGGTGAGACATTGAGCGGTTGTTCGATTGAGGAGGGACCCTGTGTATGGAGGTTTCGCTGTCCTGAAAGATCATGTCATGAACGTGAATGGAGAGCGCCGCCGAATTCCACTCCAATTTGGGCCTCGCTGCCGCGATGAAAGCAGCACGGACTGCGACCCCAAACGGGTATCATGCGGACGCCCCGAACGTTTGGCTGGGGCCAATGGATGTTTGCCACGTTGATGCTATGCGTGCTGAATATGTTCCGCCAGTACCGTATCGTGCAAGAAAGTCTTTTGGGAGGGAGAATAGAGGCGCATCCCTTGTGATTGCTTGAGAGACCATCGAAGTCCAGAATTGATTTCTGGTGATGACTTCGTATAGACTTGCAAGGATCGGAACAGTCTGTCTGTTCTCCACTCCTCGGTCCACGGCAAGGAAGAGGGATGAGATACGGGTCTTGTCCGGGGGGGTCCCTTCTTCGTCTCCCATGTCGGACCTTCGAATGGATACTATGGTTTTGCTTGGTGGGCCAAATCCATAGTTTTCTAGATAACCGAAGAAGAAAGCGCGCAAAAGAATCTATAGAGTATTTGTCACAGGAAGTGAAATGTAGTAAGTAGACCATCAGAGGTGCAGCAATGAAGTGACACTGTTGGTCGCGTTGATACTCATCCCCATACCCGAGCTTTCTTAACGCAGTCTCGACGTCTTTTCGTGCCTCCGACGATTGGTGCGGTCATGGAAACAGGGGTACCATGGAACCTGGTTGCAAAGAGTTGTAGTATAAGTCAGTTGTCTTGTGCGAGGATCAAGTGACACTTTTCACTACTGGCGCTGCTCCGGTCCTGACGCTGAGAGGGTCGGTGATGCCGACAATGGTGTTGGTGGTAATGTTGATGGTACTGGTGGTAGTGGTAGTGGTAGTGGTGCTGGTGTTGGTGGTGTTGGTGTTGGTGTTGGTGTTGGTGCTGGTGCTGGTGCTGGTGCTGGTGCTGGTGGTGCTGGTGGTGCTGGTGGTGTTGGTGGTGGTGTTGGTGATGGCGGTGGTGTTGCTGGTCGCACTATTGGTGATGGTGGTGGTGATAGTGTGTAAGGATGATGGTGTTCGTGTTGTAGTGTTAGTCGTGCTGTTGGTAGTGGGGTAAGTGATGATAGTGGTGGTGTTGGTGTTGCAGGTGTTGCTAGTGGTGCTGGTGATGCTGATGCTCGGCTCGTTAGTACTCCTCTCGCTACTGCGCAGATGTTGTTCGGAAGAAGAAACGAGAGGGGAGGGGAGAGATGGCACCCCCTATTTATATGTGTGCAGAGATGGCACCGCGCGGGGGCACAGCAGGTGGTCTGTGTCTTCGAGAGGGAAGATACTCTGGCGCGTGCGTGACGCGTGGAAGCCGAACGAACGAACCTGGACTGTCGAAGAAGCTCCCGCAGGCGCACGCTGCGCGCAACCCGCCCAGCCTCCAGCAGTCCTGAAAGTCAACGCGATCTTTTTCCCACTTGCAACATTCTCAACCTACAACCCATCAGCGTGCGCACCACTCAACTGCAAGGTCATGGTTCTCATAACTCTCAAAAAGGGCGAGGAACCCTTGTTCCTCTTCGAAGCGCCTGCCCAGACGCCTCTCACGGAACTCGTCCCACAACTGGCCAAGCTGCAGAACTACCGACTCAGGCTCAAGCGGCTCATCGAGGGTGACGACTAGTTCCTTCTTTTGGAAAAACCAACATGCCCACGATCTAACTTGCCCTGACCATCCATGCAGGCACGGATGATCTGGTCGAGTACGGTCCGAGCAAGCCTGAGGATCAGCAGGGATACGACGAAGACCAGCTGGAAGCCTTATCAAAGGACAAGCCTGTGCCTGCGAAGAAGGAGATTGTCCGAGATGGGATGACCATTACCATCAACCCTGATCCAACAGGTCGACGGATCGGAGAGGGTGAGAAGGAGTGGTTGAAGCGCGGCAAATGCTGAACCGCGGGGGACTGACGGGCAGCTTCGGATCGTGTGCAGCACCGAGCGAGCAGATATCAGAGGTCATCCGCAAGACGCTGAACGATGCTAAAGCCTGTCTGTCCGCCGTGAGTCTTTCACCCCGCGTGATCCGTTGAGCCGTATAACTTCATCTGACCGGACCGCAGGACCTCATCAAATCCGGAAAGCCGCTTGAGGCGTCCATAATTGACGAGGCACTCGACCACATCCGAGGAGCCATTACGATCGCCTGGCCCATGGGACTGCCAGAGTGGGAGCCTGTGAAGGATATTCTGGATGACAAGGAGGATCTTTCCGGGACGCAGGTATGCAAAGCGAACCGGGCTTAAATGGCTCGCGCTGCCGCCTACTGAACCATAACACCTTCGGACAGGCGTCAAAAGAAGTCATCGAGCCCGAAACAGCGTCCATCTGGTGGGCCGGAAAAGAACTTCAGAGAGACAAAAAGCTTGCCGATTATGTCGGCAAAAACGAGAAGACCAAAATCATCGCGAAGATTCAGAAGGTACACGACCTCATCTAGATCAAGAAAGTTGAAAGGGCTTCCTACTAACTTCGACGTTCTTATGCACAGAAGGGACAAGGTCCACCCCTCCGTGAAGCTCCCGTGAACGAGCAGACCCAGAAGGACATGATGGCCTTTTATTACCGCAAGCAAGAGGAGAACAAAAAGCTGGTGGAAAATGACGATGACGACTATGTAAACTCAGCGTGGGCGAACTCCAAGGGACTCAAGTCGGCGTTCAGCGGTGTCGGTGACGTGTCGTGGAAGGCTCGCTAAAAGTCGAACTACAGGCTTGTTTTTTTGGAAATAATTAATATGTACAGGATGGGCGTGGATGCGACTTTTCAGGCATCCATCTGCATCAAAGCTTCCTTCTGCGCGTGAAGCGACTCTACTTCTGCTTCGAGAGCCTGAGTGGCGACATCCACCCGAATCGTCTGCTGTAAAAGCTCCGAGTACCGATGCGTGAGCTGCTGCAAGGTTTGCCCCACCTTCATCTAGATACCGAAGCGTAGATGTAAGTGATAAGAAGAAGAAATCGCATAGTACTACATTCGAACACAGTCAATCCTCACCTGCTGCAACTTCCTCTCCTTGTTCAGCTCTCCCAGCTCCTTTTTCGATCCTTCCACCTCTTTCTCTATGGCTTTCGCCATCCATTCCAACTGGAAACAGTGCAACTTCCACGCATTGGATCCGAACGTATTGACGAGCTCCAGGTTGATCAAACGGTTGGTCTGGTGCTCGAGCTGAGCTTGCGCATTCTCATCGGCTGACCGCCACGCTTCGAGGGACGACTGACTCTCCTTCGATGGCGGGTCGAGGCGTAGTCGGGAGACGTCAAGTGAGAGGGGACGTTCCGGGTCCGCGATACGTTGAAGGTCTTGAATCAGAAGTGGATGTGACTGTCGATAGCATCAATAACAGCTGCAGTGTTAGCCCTTCATTCCTGACTGATTCACGGCCGGGAACATGGATGGCCGCGCCACTCACAGAAAAGAGGTCGAGGTCGTCATCCGCTGCCCGGGGGGCATTGGAGCCAGATGCGGCAAGTTCCGCTTGTATTAACTCATCAGCAATGCTGCTGCCTGTTTACAACGTTCATCAGATCTGGAACAGAAGGAACCGGTAGAAAGCTAGGCGAGGTTTTTACCTTCTGGCTGAGAACGGTCTATGTAAGGTAAGCTGACAGAAGCGCTGTGCGTCAGAAGCAAGATCAAAGGGCATATCGGTGACACTCTATGATTGTACCTGTCTAGCAGAACGATATCCAGGTCTGTCCGAGTAGCTTCACTCATCGTGACAAGAAATTGTCTGCAGAATTCAAAGCGATCTGTGACCGTGAAAGGAAGGGTTTGCATTGAGAGGCTTGAACCTTGGTGTGGCTATGCTTGTGAATTTCAGTTTTCCTCACAAACAGTCGCCCGCCCCAGATGTCGACGCCAGCCATGCCCTGTGTCAAGAACCTCAGCAAAAACCTTGCAAGGTTTCACGAAGGCTTGCCCAGAGACCTCGCAAATCGACGGATTGAAAAGTCGAGAAATGGAAGAGCCTGCCGCTAGGCCACATACGTATGTCAGTACCCTCACTCAGGTCTGACAGCTCGAGAGAGCTGAAATTTCCATCAAATCAAGCCTCATACAGGGCAAAAACATGGAAGCCAAGACAAAGACCTGACTTTGAAATCGGGCGGTCGCAGTTTCGGCTTGCAGCCATGCCCTCGGTCGTGGACCATCCGTAATCGCTGGACGATACGCTTGGTACCATAGTACAATGCTACCAGACAGATCGCACAACCTTGACCCCCGCAAACCAGCGGGAAGCCGGAGGTCTACAAGCAAGATGGTCGGAATCCCCTGGGCCTGAAGTCTGCCGCCTGGCGCAGGCTGGCGGGAGGATCTCAGACTGCACGTGTGGGGTCGTGCCGATACCGCGGTACTGCTGGTAGATGAGAGCCCAAGGACCCACGAACAGAGAGCCGTTTGACGTCACCCCCTCCCCCCGTCTTTCTCTGCCTGCGCGAGACAAGTGGGACATTTCTTTTTGCGGTCGCCGGTCAACTCTTCCTTCCTTTCTCGCACACCTCCTCACATCACAACTCCCCTCACACTTTCCATCACCTGTTTCCCAACAACGTATACAAGTACGGCGACGGCGGAACGCTCAGCCCTCTCCCAGAACTCGCCCCACTCAATCCCGCTGGACCTGAAATACATGATGGTTACTCCGCCAAACACCACCCTCGGCGAGAATCTCGTCTTCCAATCCTCCGTTCTCAACGCTAGCAATGCGAGCAACATCAGCAAAGTCAGCCAAGCGAGCAGTGCCAATCTGGAAGTTCCAAAGAAGAGCAGGACCCGCAGACCTCACCGAAAAGAGCGCCGGGAGAGCACGAGAAAGACGGCCGTCATGCTCAAGAAGCCACCAACCGTGGGCTCCCTGATCAAGCGCTTTTTTCTCATGCTCGTCGTGGATGTGATCTTGCCCGTCGTCGTGTTTTTCGTCTTGAAGATGTTCATATCTGACGTAAGTCGTTCGACCAACTCCCCGATATGAAACGCAGGACCACATCGCATCTGACCCGGGCTTTCCATCCACAGGTGTGGGCTCTGTTGATAGGATGCGTGCCGGCTCTCCTCTCTGTCATTGTGAAGCTCATCTGGTACCGGTCCGTTGATGTGATCGGACTCCTTGTTGCGGTAGCCTTTGCGATCTCAGCCGTGGTGGCGGCGGTAACGAGCAACGCTCGCTTACTCGTCTTCGAGAAGAGCGTAGTTACCGTCATTCTCGGATTCGTCTTCCTCTTCACCCTGCTACCGATCCGAGGGCACTACAAGGGTCGACTGAGGATCATGCACCCAATGGGTAGGCACGCGATCACTGCAATACCTCATCATCTTAATTTTGCTGACGCTTCTCTTCGATTTCCGCAGTGTTCACCATCGTCTCCCAGATTGTACCGCTTGGAGACGTCGAGATTCTCGAGGAGACCGCCTCCATGGGAAGTCTCAGCGATTATACAGCGAGCGACACGAGCAGCATCCGCACCTCCGACACTGCGAACGCCGTTCCACCACGTGATGTGCGCGGACAGGTGCACCCCGAGTCCTCTCGGGGCGACGTCCAGCCTGACAATTCCGCCGAGGAGCTCATGGAAACCAACGACACCAGCGTCGAAAAGCCTTACGAGGACACCCCACTTCGGTGCTCCAAGTGGATCTTTCTCTTTGCCACTTCGAAGCGCATGCGATTCGACATGCGTCTCCTGACGGCCTTTTGGGGCTGCGCGTTGATCGTCGAGTTCCTCGGTCGTCTGATCATGGTCCTCAGTCCGCTCTCGATCAGCAACGTGGTGCTGTTTTCCAACGTCTACTTTGCCGTCGTCCTTATCCTCGGATGCATCATCACGATCGCATACGCAGCTCGCATGCGCCGTCGCGTGAGGAAGGAGATTGCCCAGCGAGAGGAAAAGGGCGAGATCCGACAGGTCGAATTTCAGCCCGAGGACGTGGAGATGGGGCATCCTCAAGCTCAACCGACCGAGCAGCCGATGTCGATGGAAAACCGAGGACCGAGTTACGACCGCGAAGCCATCAGGATCACTGAGGCACCCCCGATTACGATCAGAGAGTCTTGAGCGAGAAGACAAGATCACACACCTAGACGGCGGACATGTTTCTAATGCCACACAAGCAAGCGCACCGTTTCTCTGTTCTAACCCCTCTGCTACAGTCGCGCTAAGCGCGCTACTTCATGTTTTATGTAAATATCGATTTTGTGGACAGATCACCCTTATTTCTTTCCCGAGTCGGGGCAATCCTTCGTGCCAGGCATTGGCATCCATCCATTCAAAAGCGCCGATTCCGGTAGCATCACGGCCTTCTCGAACTGTGAACTGTGCGATTCTATACTGGTCTATCTTGTTGAGCTGATAACGAGACCTTTTCACCATCAATTCGTCTTCCCAAAAACCCTTTCAGTGATCCTCGATGTCCTCCTGCGTAAGTGCGTCTAGCTGCGCCTTGAGCTCGAGTATCCGTAGACCCAGTCGTCGGTTCAGGTCCGTCCTTTCTTCTTCCGTGGCCAAACCATCCTTCAGTGTGTTGTAGGCCCTTATCGTATCCTCCACTGCCTTTTACGGTTCGCAAAGCAAACCATTTAGTACAAAGGAAAGGAACCGAACGAGCGTGTGAGCAGAGGGAGGGAGGCAAGTCGCGTTACCTTCTGAGCGGTGATCTTGTCTTCATCGTAGTAAGTCGTTCCTTTGGACTCGAGCGCGTATTCGAGCTGTAAAAAGACACCAGGAAGACGTTCAGAAAGGCAAGAGCAGACGTCGACGACGCCCAACAGAAATCCGTCCCCGCGCACCTCATCTCGCGCTTCCGCGAACATGTCAGCGATATTGTCGATGGCTTGGTTCGTGTTGCAGCGAGGAGCTGTCGCCCAAAAGTGACGTCGTGCGGATATGCATACGGAGGAGAGTCGAGGCGAGGACAAGCGTAATGGAGAGGTTGCTACTGAGGAGGACAGGAAGCGGACACTGGATCGCAGTGGAGCTACGCGCACTTGTACTAGTAGGCTGGGAATCCTTGAGAACATGGTGTTGGGAACCTTGTGGTGGTTCTACCGGTAAGCGGGAATTTGAAGCCAAAACGTCAAAACGTGGCGCGCCCAATCCGCCAGGCTCCAAACCCTTTTCCTGACAGGCATTTCCCTCAGCAGTAGCGAGCGAGCGGCCATCCAATTCGCTTCATTGGGAGACATGGCAAAGACCGAGAAATCCGTTACCGACGAGGTCGTATCCCTGCTCAGGAATGAGGTGGACGAAAATGACGACCTCACGTCCCCTCGACGGCGAATGCTCGACGGCAAGAGGCCGGTCGAGATAGAGCTCACCGAAACGGTCGAGGAGGACGCAGTGGACGACTCAGGAGAACTGACCAAAGAGACCCACACCATACGTTTCCGCGAGCTCGCTAGCTGGCAAATGGCAAGTACGCAAGGAGGGAGGGCTTGTTGCGGGGTCCAGCAGCCGAACTCCGACCGTACTTGTTGAGCCTGGAACTGACCCGGATGCTCAATCAAACAGGATAACATTTACATTCTCCGCGGGTACCGCCGGCTTCAGTACTCGTACAAAGGATGCATGGAATCCCTTCTCTATCTTCACAACGAGACTGGGAACATCTTCTCTCATCTGATCGGATCCGTCCTTTTCCTGGCCGCCAGCTTTGTGGTGTGGAGAAAGCTGCCGGAGGGCGTCCCCACCGCTCAGTGGAGCGATCAGGCTGTCATGGCCGTCTTCATGGCGTCGGCGGTTGGGTGCATGGGGATGTCGGCCTTTTTCCACACCGTCGTGTGTCACTCGCAGAAGGTCTGCAGGATGTGGAACAAGGCGGACTACGTCGGAATCGTGCTTCTGATATGGTAAGAGCTTCTGGAGCGCGGCGACCTGGAAATCATGGCCGCATTGTTTCGCTCATGTTATTTCTCTCTCCAGTGGCTCGACTGTGCCAGTCATGTTTTATGGCTTCTATTGCGACCCAATCTTACAGATGGTCTACCTCTCCATGATGGGAGTTTTTGGCTGCGTGACGGTAGGACCCAGCCCCGGTTTTGCTTTTCAAGATCTGCTTGGCTAATAGACGTCACTTGCAGGCCTATATGTGCCTATCGCATCGCTTCGCTACTCCAGAGTTTCGTTACCTACGAACCGCGAACTTTTGCGCCCTGGGACTTTCGGGCGTGTTTCCGGTTGGCCACAGGTATGCTGCAGGTGGGAAGAAATTGAGCACCCGTTCTGACCGATGGCTTCACTTACCTCCACCACAGCCTATATCTTTACGGGGTAAGTTGAATATACTTCGGCGGATCACTACGCCAAGCGCTGACTATGACCTCCATATCGGCAGCTACCTTTTGTGTCCAAAGCGCTTAGTTTGTGGCCGCTCCTCATTATGGCGGCCCAGTATCTGATCGGTGCCTATATCTATGCGAGTCGGGTCCCTGAAGCATGGTTTCCGGGCAAGTTCGACATCTGGGTGAGTGTTGCAGCATCGCTTTGAAGCCCGCATGTGAAACGCTGACGAACGCCGTTTGCCGTTCTCTCAGGGCCACTCGCACCAAATATTTCACTGCTTGGTGTTCACTGCTGCCGTGACTCATTATTTCGGAGTAATGTCGGCTTACCACTTTTGGCACGATGGAAACCCGCGCTGCGAGCTATCCACGCTAGAGTTTGCAAAGCTGCTCTCGTAGGAAGTTGTCATTCTCCGTCGCTTTGCCCTAGCCACCTTAACTTATGTACTTAGAAGGGACGTTCGAATGGATATTTTTCCCCGGTGGGGTGATCTTGTTGGATATTATGTACAAATAATTGTAAGGAAGAAGATGAAAGAAAGGTTCCATGGAGAGGATGGGATCACCGAGGACCACCTAGTGTTGAGCCCTTGCCGGCGGGTGCGATGACCATGGGTGCTTCCTCCTTCTTTGCTGCGAACGAGACCTTTGCCTTCGTTGCTGGTGCTTTTGGGATTCGAAGGATTAGATCAGCATGTGCGTCCATCATTTCCGCCTCGAGGTTTGGCCGAGGAATCCCAAACTCACCGGTCATATCCACTTCCATAGCGTCCGCGTCCTGGTCCGCTGCTTCAGCGGCAGCCGCGCGAGCTTGTCGCTGATAATGATGATGGATAAGAAAAGGCAAGAAACATCAGCAAAAAGGTTCCCCGAGGAATCTTTCGCTTTCCTCCTTCTCCCCGTCGTCGAGCGAAGGAGCGAAAGGAAGGGGTTTCGACTTTCTTACATGCTTGTCGGCGGTCCTCAGCATGCGGACCTTCTTCTTGCTGAGAAGGATGGGAGCCTTGATGGAGTTGTTCTTTCCGAGCTTTCCGGACCTCACGACCTGCTCCTTCTTCTCCAGCCTCCTGATCTCGATCTGGGTCGCTCCGCCCTCCTGGTCCTCGACCTCTGCGACGGAAGAGTCCACGTCGGCGTTAAGAGAGTCGATGGCGGAGAGGATCTTGACGTTGGACTTTAGCACGAGGGAGCCTGGACGCTTGTGGGACGAGGCCTTGAAGCCGTGCTTCTTTGCCCGGTAGTCGCGAGTGAGGTTCTTGCGAACCTTGTTCATTTGGTTGACCATGGCGAGTGGAGGGGAGGTTTCCTGAAGGTTGAAGTTACGGATGAGACGTCGTCGGACGGTTCGAGGTAGTTTTCCAGCCGGTACGTGTCGCTGTGTACTATCACTCTATCAGGGGGTCGGGGAAGCAGAGGAAAAGAAAAGAAAAAGAAGAACAGTACTGTACTATTACCAGAGAGAAGACGGGAAGACGGTACCAAGGGTGGGGTACCGGTACCAGGGGAAACCTCTTCGACAGGTTTTCCTAATCAACTCTCGTTTGTCACTCTCGCATTTTGGCATTTGTCTTTTCCCTTCTTGATTTGTCTCTGGGTTATCAATCGTGCTGGCCCAAAAGGTACAGTAGAACATTTGGAAACGTCAGCTTGCCTCACTATTATCGCAATACATCTGTGCTTCGTAGCGTGCAGCACCCCTCCCCTTGCTCCCTGCTAGACTTCCCCCCACCTTCCATTGAGCTTCGTCACTTCAGTGGTCATGGCCAGAGACTCGTACACCCGTCTTCTCGATGGAATGTTGATGTACCATGCCGGATTTCGTCGGTCCATCGCCACGATCCAGTCCCTTCTTCCCGGCACCCAGTCTGTGGACGCGCGACCCTCCCTTCTCACCATCCTCTCGACCGCCTCCTCCCTCGCTCAGCACCTCGACGTACACCACAGCATAGAGGAAAGGTACATCTTCCCTCTCCTAGCGAAACGGATGCCGGCAGAGTTCGGGATGGACCACCTGAAGGAGCACCACGTCATGTACGACCATCTCAAGCGCTTCGCCGCGTACGCTGGCACCGTCCAGAAGAACCTCGTCAAGGCGAGGAAGACGGCCGTGGAGGGAGGCGACTGGGACAAGAACACGTATGACGAGGCAAGGTTGACCGTGCTCGTCAAACAGCTCGGGGACGCTCTGCTGTTCCACCTTGATCACGAGGAACACTCCCTGCACGCGGATCAGCTGAGAAAGGCCGGTTTCTCGGCGGAAGAGTTGGACGCCATTCACATGTAGTTTCCAGGGCAATATAAGGAAAAGGGCGGGGCTCGTAATTTATTTACGCCAATGACACCGATGACGCCCGGAGCGAACTCACAACAGTTCGCACCGCGACGCTGTTTTGAGACCGGCTTGCTCTGCGCAGGTATATATGTCTATACATGCAAGGCAACTGTTGCTTCGGATGATGTTGCTGTTTTGGGCGGGCGAGAATGTTTGTGCCAAGTGAAGTACAGTACTGAGGAGGGTTGATGACCGAGGAGTCGTGGACGGTCCTTGCAACGTGGAAGGAGGATGTTGGACAAGCTGGACATCCTCAATGTCAGCTTCGTACCTGGCCCAGTCGTCGTCGGTTCCTTCCTCGACCGCCGGCGATGATGAAGGGAAGAAAGGTGATCGCTGTCAACCCGCATAGCAAATCTCAGCAAGCAGCAGGCTACCAGCAGCAAAGTCCGAGCAAAGTGCCGTTTCCCGACAGCCCTTGACAAAAGCTATACTTAGATCTTTACCAAGACAGACCCTTGGATAAAACCATAAATGAAGGCGCAATGCGATGAATAGACGCTTGGCTCCGTGAGCGAAGGAGAGAGTCAGTGCTACGTCAACACTCGAACCTCTTCCGTCCTCGTTATTTACCGGCCTCTATCTTGCGTGTCCCGTAGTAGAGTTCCTTAGCAGCAGAAACCCCTTCGATCAATCTGAAAGATAGCCATGGGGAAGAAGAAGGGAAAGGGTATGGAAGCCGGAGTGCTCAACTGTAGCGGGCAAACACAGTTTCTGAACCTCAATCTCAATGATAGGCATCAGCACCCAGTCCAGCGCAAAAGACCTGACGGTACCTGGCCTCGATCTGCGAAATTATGTATTCTACACCGATCCACTATCCAAAGAGAATCTTCATCGACCTTCGTCCAGCGAGACGGCGTCCAAACGGACCAGCGGGTCGAGTCAGGCCAGCATGGCCACGTCCCCGTCTGCCCAGCTGATCCAGAGTAAACGCACCGTCGACTACAATACGACGCTGGATGAGAACGCCGACCTCGAGGAGGCGTCCCACAGCGGGCCCAGCGCCATTCCCGTGCGTCGTCTGGAAACGTCCTACTATGCCCGAATGGCCGCCGAGGAGTCCGAAGCTCAGGAGCACAACAAATCCTCGCTTCACAATCCAAAGATCCGCATCAAGCTCGCCAACATGAAGCGTCATCGACCTTGGTTCCTTGGCATCATGACCATTATCCAGGTCGGAACCCTCATAGCCTCTTTTGTCCTCAACTACCGCGTCATGAAGCTCCCGATCGAGGTGACGCCCAACTTCAACTACATGATCGGACCCGCCTCGGGCGTGCTCATCTCCATGGGGGCGAGGTTCGTGCCCTGCATGCGGACGGGTACCGGTTACGAGGACTACAGCGAGATCGTATGTCCCGACGGCATCGTAGGGAGCATCACGGCCGACGATGGGACCATCGTGTGCTCTCTGTCGGATATCTGCGGTTTCGGCGGAATTCACAACAAGAAGCCCGGACAGATCTACCGCTTCCTCATGTCGCTCGGACTGCACGGTGGGATCCTTCATTTGGCGTTCAACCTCAGCTTTCAGGTCCGCACCGGGTTTCAGATGGAGAGGGATTTTGGGTGGTGGAGGATCGGTGCCATCTATATCATCACCGGGGTCCTCGGGTTCATCTTCGGAGCAAACTTCAACCCGCTAACGCCAAGCGTAGGATGTTCCGGGTCGCTCTACGGTCAGTGGAGAACTGCGAGACTTGGAGTTCTTGATTGTCCACACTAAAGTGTGGGGACTTTTTCTCACCAACAGGTCTGATGGCCTGTCTACTTCTCGATCTGTTTCAAAACTGGCGTCTCATCTCCAAGCCTTGGACCGAGCTCTTCAAGATGGGCATCCAGATCTTTATCTCCC
Source organism: Thoreauomyces humboldtii (assembly GCA_027596035.1). NCBI lineage: Eukaryota > Fungi > Chytridiomycota > Chytridiomycetes > Spizellomycetales > Powellomycetaceae > Thoreauomyces > Thoreauomyces humboldtii. Next base: position 12,425 of record JADGJA010000047.1, on the reverse strand, counting down.
TCATGATCGGGATGCTTCCGTATATCGATAACTTTGCGCACATCGGGGGTTTCTTTTCGGGCGTCCTCGCGGGACTCGTCTTCATGCCGACCATCCACTTCGGCACATGGGACAAGTGGCGCAAGCGTGCGCTCCTCGGCGTTGCGGCGCCCGCGCTCGCAGTCCTCTGCTACTTCCTCGTCAAGTCGTTCTATGGTTCGGCGAGCAGCTGTACCTGGTGCAAGTATCTCAACTGCATCCCAGGTCTGCCGTGGTGCTCGACGAAGTGGGCAGCAGCTGTCAGTGGGACGTGAAGGTCTCTCACTCCTGCTTATCTCGCGAGATTCATTTTGCCCGTCTGACCGTTTTACATGTGCCAATAAAATGATTATTATTTAAGAGCCAGCATGACGAACAACAGACGACTGCCGCTAGATTCTATTATATTTTGGTGGTCGACGGGGCCTAATGATGCAAATGAAGTTACACCATGGATGTTCATTCCGCGCTTATCATTACCATAAACTTTGAACAGCCATTGAGCTCTGTCAAAAGGTCCTCCCCTTGAGCGTGCTTTTGGCGGCAGGCGCCTTTTGTTGAATGTCCGCCGGGTTGACACTTTGCAGGCACAGCTGTACTTTGCTCCCCGGTTTCGCATGTTCATGGCCCTTCGACCAGTCGTATCCGACCGCGTACGCGAAAATGGTTCCGTCGCCGTTGAACGCTGAAGCGGTGACAGGTCCACCGACATTGGGAAAGCCTTTGAGGCGTTGCCTCGATGCGCCATCCCAGAAGTTGATGGTTCCGTCAGAACCACATGACGCGAAAGTTCCATACTGCGGGTGGAAGGAGATGTGGTTGACGGCGTACACGTCCTTCTCGGCACGATGACATCTGAACGAGAACGATCGTGTCGGCCTGGAATAGCTGATCGTTAGTGCCGTTCGGTTGCTCGCAGTGGTGTTCATCCTCATACATTTTGTTATCTTCAATATATTGTATCTGGATCCGTCCCTCGATAGTGCCCAAGCAGAACCCCATATCGGCCGCGTTTGTGGTCGGAAAGCATCCCAAACTCCGCGTTTGAAACTTCATTGGTGAGGGCATTTGCTGAGATGACTCATGGTCAGATTCTACGACCGGAAGAGACGGGCTGAATGCTTCAATACCTTGAAGGGCGCGTTGAGGTTTGCTGTGTTGAAGATAAGAAGATGACGATCGGCCGTGCCTACTACGAGCAGCGGACCATGCGAGTCCATTACATAACAGCGCTCCGGAAGCTGGTACGTGTGTACAGGGTTTTGTTGCCGCATATCCCAGAACTATGGTCATGAACGAGATTGGTCTCCGGTCTCTCAAAGAGCGGGGCGTCAGGCAGGGCCCGGTACCTTCATCGTTTTGTCCCAGCTTCCAGTGACCGCAAGTGGTGCCGCACCCGGACCTTCGATGATGCGACAGCTCCGAATAGGAGCATCGTGCGCGGCAACCTGCATGGATTGTCCTGTCGCCAGGTCTAGCATCCTCCCAGCCTTATCACATCCACCCGAAAAGACTTTCGACCCATCCTGCATAAGAGAGCTATGTGAGCGGAGAGGACGACGTTGATCCATCGCCGGTCCGCGTACCGGTGTCCAATCGACGCACAGTGCTGGGGCTTCATGCTGGATCGCAGCTTTTGGCACGGCCTGACCGTTCGGTCCGACCTCCCATATCCGAGTCTGGTTATCCCATGAACTGGCAGCGAGAAAGTTGGCGCGCGGGGAGAATCGAAGTTCAGAGATCGTATCATCCGGTGGAGGTTGCACCTGTAAGGAAGCAAGCAATGTCGGTGCTGGTGCCGACGAAACAGCTTCCGACTTGGTTCCCCGCTTACTTCGGGATCCTTCGACACTAGCGGGGCTGCGGCGCCGAATCCTCCAAAAGCGCTCATACTCCCTTGCTGTTCCGTTCGCTTCAACTACAGGATACTAAGATTTTGAGTTGCTGGAAGAAATGGGTTTTGCTGTGTGGGAGGACGGGAGTGAGATGTGAGATTCGGGTGAGCATTCATGTCCGATGGATTCGGTCAACCCCAGTTTTCATCACACCTTCCCCTAAACCTTCTACTGACCTTTCCAGGTCCCAGAACACGGCTTCGCTATATATACCACACCTTCAGGCCTTCAATTCGGAAGCAATGCCATCGCAGAAGCAGCTATATAGCTTCGCGACAGAGTGGCCGGTGTACGGGCTTAACTGGTGTCAACGACCAGGCACCTTTCGGCTTGGAATGGGCAGCTTCGTCCCAGAACATACCAACAAGGTACGTTACTTCCAACAAATCCCTCGCGTAAAGTGCCACTGACAGCGCGCCCGCTTTCTAGATATCGATCATCGAGGTTCAAGACCGGGACGATGATTTCATGAAGATCGCCGAGGTTGAGCAACCATTTCCCTGCACCAAGTTGCTATGGGCGCCTTACAAAGTAGGTACGTGCCTACGACCAACGACTGCCACCCGAATAGCTGCAGCAACTGATGAATCAACGAATTGTTGCGACGCACCAGGCCGCCAATTCGCCTGATCTGTTTGCAACAACTGGTGAATTCTTGAAAATCTGGGAGTTGGCGCCAGGGAGCGAGTCGACTACGCGGGAGGAAGGCGGGTCCTCCTCCTCGAAGATCGGACGAAGGCCTTCCCAACCGAGAGCCTCTATAGCACCGATAGCCGTCCTAAAAAACCAGCGACGAACGAACTCGGTGGGTCGTCCCCATGTGAAAGATAACTCCTGTGGGCCTCGAACTGACGAGAAGCCTTCGGGATCAGACCGGACATGCTCCTATCACATCCATGGACTGGAACGAGACGGATCCAAATATCGTTATAACGTCCAGTATCGATACAACGTGTACCGTCTGGGACGTGTCGGTACGTCGCACCCAAAAGGCACAGTCGTCGAAGAACCGAGACTGACCGAATCCGCAGACTCAGCAAGCCAAGACGCAGCTGATCGCCCACGACCGAGAAGTGTTTGATGTAGCGTTCTCGCAAGGAAACCAGGTGTTTGCAAGCGTGGGTGCAGATGGATCGCTACGAATGTTCGATCTTAGGTACTTTCTCGTTGCACAGGAGGGCCCTTAACCCCTGACCCTGTACTCATTCGCACAAACCTTCTCCTCGAAAAGAAACCTAGAACACTCGACAATCCTTTACGAATGCGGTCCCGTCCCTGATGAGGCGCGGGTCCCTCCCTCGTCAGCCCATTCCGACTCTGCCCACGATGTCCTCCTCCCGCTGCTACGTCTATCATGGAACAAACAGGATCCGAACTACATTGCCACCTTCCAGACCGACTCATCCGCCGTGCTCATCATGGACATTCGCGTGCCCGCTATACCCGTCTTGGAGCTGAGGGGTCACGGTTCGGTGATCACGGCGCTCGGGTGGGCCCCTCATTCCAGTAGCCACATTTGCAGCACAGGTGAGATTCTCGCCGGACTAAGCTCCTGCTGTCCACGTGTTCACTTACACCTTCTGCTCTGTGAAGGCGACGATGCGCAAGCTCTCGTGTGGGACATAAGCAAAGAGCCCAAAGACAAGTACTTGCGGGAACCGGTGCTGGCGTACTCTGCCGACGCTGCTATCAACCAGATGGCGTGGTCAGCTCCGTCACCTGATTGGGTGGCCATCTCCTTCGACCAAACTGTGCAGGCGCTGAGGGTCTAAGACTGGTGCGAAGCTGTTACAACGCGATATGGTTGCTGTACATGTAATAAGTATTCGCGATCGGTGGGTAAAACACCACTCAAAAATGGGCGAAGGCTCCAAAAAGAAAGACTTGAGCAGGAAAATAGAGTATAACTAAGATATGGTGTCGATCGGAATCTTGCCTCCGGCATTCCGCATGAGGTCCTTGAGCTCTGCGACCTTGCTGCCGAGAGAAGCGATCTGGTCGTGAATGTCGCCTTTGATGTAAGCGGACCGCTTCCAAGAAGATCGCACCAACCCGACGTTGTGTCGCAGGCCACCAAGCTCGACGCCCAGAAGCGTCAGATCCTCGGACAGGCCAGCCATCTGCCCTGTGCAGTCCTGGCGGAAAAAAAGTATACGATCAGATGCCCTGATCGATGAGCCGACGCTCGGGGGCAATCTACCATGCTCACCTCCCAGATGCCGAGATCTTGTTCCAGCTGTCGTTTCTGGGTGCGGCTCTCCATGTTGAACAATGAGGCGAGACCGCCCACCTCCCTCTTGTCCAGGTCGGCATGACGCTTGGCCACCGAGAGGAGCCGCTGAACGTGGTCCACGGCGCCTTTCGTGCCCTTGGCGAGCGTGGACGCGTCGACGGTGGACAGCTGTAGTCGTCCCAGAAGCTCGTCGACCTCTCTCAGGGCATCGTCGAACACCACCTCGAGGTCCTCGACCGTCTTTCGATCCGACAGCGTGGCATCGAGAGCACGCTCTATCCGCTCGAACTGATCGACCATGTCCCGGAGGGCGAACTCCGAGTCGCCCTTGAGCTCGATGAGGGCATCGACGGTCCCGTCGAGTGCCTTGGAAGAAGCGACCAGACCCTCGGCGACCCGATGCTTGTCGGTGAGGTTGGTGTGATACAAGACAGCCCACTGGAGGGAGTTGAGGTTCGAGGAACGAAGCGCGAGATCGCGCGGATTGGGAAGGTCTCTCGTCCTCATGACGAGCTGCGTGCCTTTGTCCACGGTGTCGTAGGTGCTTTTGGTGATTGCGCCCACTGCGTCGAATCGAACCTGGTTCTGCTCGTCCTCTAGACGTTTGCAGACGGATGAGGTGATGTGACGACCGCCGTGATGGCAGTACCACACCTGTGCGGACGCTACGGCTTCGGGGTTCCCGCAGACGATCCGAACCAGAGGCAGACGGTCGGCGAGCGGGCCATCGCAGCCCGGAAGGAACGAGCTGAAGCCCTGGGAGACCTGGTAGCGTAGATACCACAGAAGACTCCTGCAAATGCTGGAATCAGTGACTTGAAGGCCGGAAAGTTCCGAGAGACGTTCATCCGTGCGGTTACCCGGCGAGAAAGGTCAAGAAGATATATGGAGCGAATATGCGAACGATGCTCGCCACCAGACCACCGAGGAACCGAAGCACGCTAGCGAGCAGAGCGAACACTGCGCGAGTGGGAGCTGCAAGATCATCGAAGGCGTCTCCTCCTCCTCCTCCTCCTGCTCTACGGTTGTCGCTGGCATTGGCGAGGGTTGCCGCGTTCTTCCTGACGTCTGCGAGGTCCGCCCTGGTTGCTGATTTCAGCTTGTTTGCCTTTGACCTTCGAAAGTTTGTGTTTGGAGGCATCGACGATGGAGGTTGACAAGTGAGAAAATGTATGAGGCGTACAGGGAAGAAGTGAGAGGTGAGAGGACACTGAGGAAGGAGAGAGGAGAGGATGACGTGCAAAACAAGGAAGGCTGGGGTGGCTGTGCTCTTCACACCCACGCAGCTGTTCATTTGTTGATCAAGTGACCAGCCCTGTTATGACATCATCGGGCCGAGCCAGTGAGTTCACCACTGCCCATGGATTTCCTTCCCCTCCGCACGTATATGTATTTGGTTGATGATGGCAAACCACTCAGCCACCTCTCCAATTCACGCTCTATAGGATCACAAAGCCATGCAGATTGCAGACTGCAGATTGGGGGTTTCGGCGACGGGGGTGGGATCCGGCGGGACACCCACCATGGCGTGCAGTGGGTCGTTCGTCTGCGTGCCGTGTCAACGTTCACTTTGCTCAGCACAAAACGGTGCAGAAGCAACTTAAGTATCGACTCTTCAGATGGTTGCCCGCCCTTCGCTTCCCAGGCTTCCCGTCCTAGAAATCCTTCCACTTTCTCAACCTCATGTCACCTGCAACTCTTGCGAGCAAGGTCTCGCTCGTTCAGCTGTCACCACCCATCTTCGTTCATGCCCAAGAGAAATCACATGCCCCGTCTCACGTCGCTCTGTCGCCGCTGGGATCCCTTGTCGGTTGGCTGAGCATGCCTCAGGTAGGTCGCATCCGTCCAGTCCTGTGAGCGTTCATGAAGACAGGACACTCAAGCTTCCAACCCCCCAAGGCGTGGCTCTTCGACTACGAGCTTGACTTTGACGTGGTCGCCCGTGGCCTCGCCCAGGTGCTTCAACGACATCAGGTGTACGCTGGACGTCTCGTCGATGTCACGGACAACGTCTACCAGATCGAACTCAGCAACGAGGGCGTTCCCCTCGCCAAAGGCACCTCGTCCCTGACCCTGGACGAGCTCGCCCCTGCCTTCGTGGCAGGTGGCACTGAGGTCAAGCACCCAGCCTTCGCCGAGTTTCTTCACGATCCCCACCAGTCACCCGTCAGTGAAGTCGTTTCTCGGAGGAAACCTTTGATCACAGCGTCTCTCATCACGCTCGCCGACAAGAGCTCGGCCATCGCCGTCCGTTTCCCTCATTCCCTGGTATGTTTGGTTTCCATTCTCCGACGGAAGCGGCTTCCTGACCCCCCCGCATTTTCTAGTTTGATACCGCGGCAATTGGGATGTTCATGCGAGATTGGGCGGACGCCGTTCGGGGAAAGTTCGACGTCCACGATGATGCCGCGACGAACGACACCGTCAAGTGCTTCAACGCGCTCGCCGATCCTGCAAACCACATCCCTTTCGAGGGCGACATTACAGGACCCAACCCGACGGCGTTGGCGTTCCCATCCGCAGAGGCTCTCGGAGCGATGATCGGCAAGATGGGGGAGCTGCTACCCCAGTGCGCCTACGTGGAATGTCACCTTCCGGCGGATCGGTTGGAGGACCTCGTCGCAAGCTTGCGCAAGGACGACCCTAGGCTGTCGCAGAACGACTGCATATCTGCCCTGATCGTCAAGAGCGCGGCAGAGTGTCGCTCCCCCGGCGCCATGCGGGTCGTGTTTTCCGCCGACCTGCGTCTCAGGGTCAGCCCTGCCAGCCCCGAGGCACGCGCTTCCGCCCAGATGCCCTTGAACCTTCCGCCGCTCGATGCGAGCTCCGCGACGCTGTCGAGCATCGCCTCGGCCTTCCGCGACGTGGTCCTCGACAAGGACGCGGTGGGGCGCACCCTCGGCGTGATCTACGGCGGGTTCGAGCGAGGCCTGGGAGCTCGCATCTGCCCTGCCATCAACCTGTTCGGCACGGGACCGGGAAGCACAGCGGATTTCTTCGTGTCGCAGTGGACACGCTCGGGTTTCTACGCGATGGACTTTGGCAAGGGGACTCCTCGCAAGTTTGTTGTGATCGCGGATGCCGGGCCTGCAGAGCCCGGTAGCCCCAACTTTGCAGCGACGTGGCCTGCGCCTCCTGGGGTTGGAGGCGTCGTGGTCGGAATCAGCCTGTACACGTCGGAGCTTGAGCTTTTCAGAGGGAAGATGGCGGAGTTTGCGGGCGGCAAGCACAGCGTCCGGTGAAGAATCCGAGTGTCCAGTCGACTAGTCGGGTCATCTCACGTCACGTTCCAAGCGGGCGCATTGTTAGCAGTTGCACGGGAAAGTCTGGACGCTGAATTGTGTAATTTGTCTCCGTGGTACCTTCCGAGCCAGGTTCCCACGACTCGGTACGGCTCGGCTGAGCCGCTTGTGCACCGGTTGGTAAGGGCACACCTCCGCGTCCGCGCGCAGCAACCATTTCCCTTTTTTCTTTCTCCCTCTTTCTGTCTGTCTGTGATCACACACTTTTCCTTCTTCCTTCCTTCTCTTTCGCTGTACAAGGACAACTCTCTCTCAGCTGGCTCTGCTGGTGTGTTCCATGAACTTCCATCTCTTGTGTGTGCGTGTGTGTCGGTGTGTGTGCGTGTGCGTGTGCCGAGCCGCCGTTTCTTTTTCCAGTCCTTTGCCCATCCACCCCGCCGCAGAGCTCCCCACCGTAGGAACGGCCATAGGAATCGTGCTGATCAACATTCACATTCGTCCGCATCCTCGTCCGCATCGCATAGCGACGATAGCGTCAATACTGTACTTTACTTGTGGTGCGCCATCGGATCCGCTGCTCGACTACCCTCCGGTGCATGCAGACAGGAAATCCATCTCTTCCGGAACCAACACCCAACCTACACCCTATCCGATCGCGGTCTCCCTCTCCGTCCGTGTCCTCTCGCGTGCACCAAGGCGCACATCCTGCTTGCACGCTTCCAGCACGCATCCTCGAGTTCAACACAACTTCGTGACACCCACGTCGCAGGCCAAAACGCCCGATACTGCACGATACTGCACAAAACCTAGCGAGAGAACCTGTCCTGCAGTCGTCCAAATCGAACCTGCGAATCTCCTTCCTTCCTCCCTTTGGTCCTTCTCCAAACCTTCGGTGCTTGCAACCTTCGACGTCCCGAGTACCCGACGACAACCTGTGAGGCACTAAAGATCGCCAGAGAAAAAGGACTACCGGACGTACCCTGATTGGACCGTAAAGGGCACTCGCAGCGATGGATAGTAAAGCCTCTGTGCAGCCAGCGCAGATGGATCGGCGGCCGGATCTCTTCAAATCCCTTCGAAAGTCCGTCTCCAGCTTCTTCATCCGCAACAACGGCAAATCCGGGGTTCAGCAGAAGACCGTCCCGGGGTTGCTACGAAGACGGCCGCACCTTGCACCCGATCTGGTCGGCGTGGGGATTCCGAACAGAGTTGCATCTCAGCGGGTCGTCGGCACCAGAACGTCCCATCTGTCGCCTTCGTCCTCGAGTCCTAACCTCGCCGGGTCGAATCCTCTGCCCAACGACCCGCAACAGTTTACGCCGCATGAGCTCGCCGTGGGCCGGGCTTCCGGATCGATGCGGTCGTCACCGCGCACGAGCGGAAGCGCAAGTAACGTCGAAGGCGTCCCCATGTCGCAGATGAAGCGCATGCAGGAGCGCGTGCTCTGCTATCAAGATCCCGTCACGGGCATCTGGGGCAATGCACAGCCGTCCTCATCTCGAAGCAGTCAGAGCGGCCCTTCGGATGGATCCGCTCAAGGTGAAGACCCCAGCGGCGAGGATCGGCACGAAACATCGAGCGCTGGCGGAGACATCACAGAGTCGGAGCTCACCGGATCGGGGATCGTAGCGCTTCCCGTTCCCGCTGAAGCTCCTCGAGCCCCTCCCTCGACGTACTCCAAATCGCCGCGGACCAGTCTGTATCTAGCTCGGAACCGCTCCCTTTCGCGTCGACCTTCGCAACGGACAGCGATCACCTTCCATTCCTCCCGGCGCTCAGCAACCTCGTCGGATGGAGTCACCACGCTGGCCTCGCGACGGTCCACCCGCCGGAAGGGAAGCACGCGTCGCGGTCGGCAGCGCGCTCCGTCTTCCACGCAACGCAACGGCAGTCGACATCGTCGTGACGCTCAACGCGTCCGTCGCGCTCTCCAGCAGATCTCGGTCGTGACGAAGCAGCTTGTTGCTAGGAACTACTTTGTGGATCCCGAGGATCTCAAGGCGGTGATGGATCACCTCGGTGAGATCACGAGCGCTGCGCAAGGGTTGCCAGACGATGGAGACGCCGACTGGGAAGATGTTCCCGGAGCGATAGACGACGAGGACCTGGTTCCGGACGCCCCAACGGAGGTGGTGGTGGTCCCGGGACTTCTTCCGTTGCCCACCCAGACCGCCAGAGCATCCCCAATAGCCACGGCTTCGCCATCTCCGGCGGACCAACCGTTGGCGACGGAAGCGGAAGGAGGGACTACCGAGGCATCGACCTCTTCCTATCGAGAAGTGGTCCTTCCCAACGGTATGGTCATCCAAAACCAGGGCGCGACGGTGGAGACTCTGTCCGTCCCCGCCCCCCGAGACCACGTGGAACACATCCGTCCTTTGTCACCGCGGATACTTCGCAACCACCGATCCGCCAAGCGAACCTCGACTGCCCCGCTCGGATCCACCCTCTCTCGACTGGAACACACCCTCAGCGGCATCCACTCGCATCTCCGTCGGGAGTCGGCGGTGGCCCTCTCGGCCTCCAACGGTCGACCGCCCCTCTACAAGCTATCGAACAACGCTTCCACCGTGTCCCTCGGACTGACGGGACAGTCGTCGAGGAGGATGGAAGGCGACGAGAACAACCGAAAGTTGATGCAGCGCGCCTCGGCTACAGTCAGAGGTGGATGAGGAAGGGAAAAAAAAGTTCCCGCCGACATGGTCCCTCCTCCTCCTCCCCAACTGCATACCCCCCCAAAAAGTTTTATCCCCCACTCAGTACACTCCCACTTTTTGTAATGTATCGATCGTAAGCTAGGTAGAAACGGTTTTCCCCCAATTAATTAGAGTTTCTTAGCGCCATGTGATTGAGCCACCTGTCGATGGATTTAAGAACCACTCGGAACGTGCCCAGGACTCGTAGCCAGTCTGCAGCCGGCAACTCGTTCTCTGCCTCTCAGAGAGTGCTGATCCATGGAAGGCTGATCCATTGCAAGGTTGCGCTCAGGATGACGGAAGTCATCCACCCAGGCTGTCCAAAAACTCCGGAGCACAGTCATGGCAACAGCACCGGTTACATGTATGACTGTGCCCGCTCAAAAGCGAGGGGCAACGGCGTCCAAAAAGTGAGTTCATTGTATATTGGGTTTAACTTGTAAAGGAAGCTTAGCTAAGAACTAGATTCACATGACAGCGGCCGACAGGAGGGCAGACACCAACGCTCCGAGTCCGACGTGGGCAACCGCAGCCGCGGCGGCTCCACTGGAAGCAGCAGCAGCGGTCGTTCCCGTCGCCACCGCGGCTCCCGACGCCGCCGTCGTCGTCGCGTTCGTCGACGGACACGTGAGGGTGAAGTTGGACACGGTCCAACCGGTCGCGACGACGGGGAGGAAGTCGATCAACGTCAAGTCCTCGACGTATCTGAAGTCGACGTTCGGAAAGTCCGAGAACGGGACGGTGGCCACGCCGTTCGACACGTACTTGTCAGCCGCGACGTAGGTCTTTGTGGCGTTGGACGCCGTGACGCAGTCCGATTGTCGAGTCGTCCATGCCAGGTTGAAGGTTCCCGAAGCGGGGACGGTGATTCCGAACGTGATGGACGTGAACGAGGCGAGGCTCATGCATTTCGCTGCGTTGAAGTGGACGGCAATGTAGCCGGATGTGGTGGGGCTCACGTTCCAGGCGTTTGTGCCGGCCGACGTGATGTTCAGGGAGTTCCAGGCGGAATCACTGTCGAGTGCGACGTTCGTGTTGACGCAGGTTGCGGCAGATGCGCACGATGCAAGCGCTAGGGAGGCAATGGCAGCTGAGATTATTGTCTTGGGAAACATATTGAAAGAAGAAGGGGAGATGGAAGGAGAGCAGCCGGAAAGATAGGGGATTGGACAGACGGTGGCGGTCGAGCTCAAGGGGTGGGGGATATGGAAATTGCTCCTGAACTTTATATACCTCGTGGGATTAGGAGTGACTGATCGTCGACTTTAGGGACCTGCTTGGCTCATGGATGAACCTCGAGACGCGAAACCGGTCAGTCTGCTTGGCTGTAAGGAAAGGGGGGGCAGTTTACGGCTAGCCGAGGCCGCGGGGCAAGGCGTCATCCGTATTCGACCAACACGACTAGGCTCCGGGAGAGCTTTCCGTTGGCATGGGAAGGTTTGAGGGTGAGCCTCGGAGTCTCCGCGTTTCACACTCTTCGATAAGGTTTCTGAGTTTGACGTGCGCCCCGAGACTTTCAAGAGGTGCGGCGGGTCGGTCGTGTCTCCTTGCACCTTTTCCCCACACCACAAACCCGCACGCCTCCTACTATCAGGCCGTTGTTCGCGCTGCAGCCTTCATCTTCATGAGCGCACCTGTGCCTCAGAAGGCCGACGTAATGCATCTGAAAATTCTGATTATGCGAAAACTGATTACGGCACATACGGCATTACGTAACTTTACGTAACTGATTACGGCATTACGTAACTTCCGACGGAATGTGCCGTAATCAGTTTTCGCTGGGGCTCGGGATGCTGTAAGCGACCATACGGTTTTCCTATATAAACCCCCTGCCCTCGCGCCGGAACCTGCTCCTGTAGTGCATGTCGTTCCTCTTTTACCACACCGACAGTATTGAGATCGTTTTACCTTCAGCAGAACTCAGCGCCCCTTCTCAACAAACACCCGCCGCGGGCAGCGAACATGTAACCCGTTGGCAGCACCTCATTGCCTTGTTCGAATGGTGTTTTGCGCAGACGGCTTTAATCCGAGCGGCCTACGCCACCATACAGAAACCTTTCGAAGACCTTCGCACCATCCGGACGTTCTTCACTTCGGGCTATAAGGTTTACCAGATCTTCCGCAAGTATTGCGCTCTTCTGGCTTGATGCTCCCGGTGAACTTACTCAAGGTGGAAGGCGGCCACCGGCTGGGCTAGGGTCGAATTGTGGAGTTGAGTGGGATTGCGCGCTTGCCTTTCCAACGGCTCCCGGCCTGACGCATGCTGGGATGGTGCGGGCCAGCGTGTCCTTGAGCAGTGAACGGGCTAGGAGCTGGGAGTTGGGAGTTGGAAGTTGGGGGG